>ML779225.1:718128-731862 GCA_009831015.1 Picea engelmannii
TATATATATATATATATATATATATATATATATATCAATGGTTGGGACTACCCAAAACTTTGGGTAACCATATGCTATAACATATGGTTATACAACATAACTCTCGTACGAATTTTGAAACGTTATTATTTGGTTATATGCATTGAGCCCTTATGCGATCAGTTATTGGTGATATGGTATGTATAAATACCAAGGGTCGATGGATTAGGCCCTCGGCCCCTTGGATTCCCACATGAATATTAATATAACTTTAAATATATTTATTTCCATAGATAGGTCAAGACCCATCGTATGGTGCATTGGTAGTGGGGACTATGTTAGGCCTTGGGAATTTATGGAGGTCACAGGGTTGACCCCCATCAACTAGATAGGTCAAGACCCATAGATAACTTTAAATATATTGATTTCCATAGATAGGTCAAGACCCATCGTATGGTGCATTGTTATTGGGGACTATGTTAGGCCTCAGGAAGTTATGGAGGTCACAGGTTCAACCCCCATCAACTCCATAAATTTTAATACACATTGACCCATATTTTCCAATGGGAGGGTGCCATGTGGTAGCCTCTCATTGGCTCTTCAATGCCACATGTCATAATATGATTGAAAAAATTGTCTACTAATTGTCATCATCTCATTAGACAACTTATTGTTGTACCTTTCCCACTCAGCTGCCAGTTAGGTGCCACATGTCACCCTTGCAGTGGTGACACATGTCACCCCTTTATTTTCCCTTGTACTTTGACCTTTGACCTTTTTTCCAGGCTTGACTAGAACTTTGATGACTCATAAAGCTTGCATACGAACTCTATTTAAGGTGAAATTTATGCCATTGGAAATCTATCGTCGATCTCTACACAATGATGGTGTTTTTGGGATGATTTGGAAATTTTGAAGTTTGATCATTCCTGAACCATTTTATGTCTTTGTGGATGTTCCATATCTTTTTGGAACTCTTTGAGCATTCATGGATCCTCATGGATCATTCCTCCCCATTGGAAGACTTTTGGACCTCCAAAAGTTTACTCAATGACTAAGTGAGGGTAGAGTTCCCTCACCCTTCTGATCTCCATCGATTTGGATTTACTTCATTTTACCCCTTTAAGACCAACTCAAAGATATTCCATATCACCTCGCTGTGAAGTTATGATCCTTTCGTCGAGAATAACATCTATGTAGCTCATCCAAATACTCTAGATAAAAATCATCAATTGTTGGAACCTGGATACTTTCTTCTTCATCCATAATCATAGGAGGCTCAAAAAGCTTCAAGTTCTCAACATTTACCACTAAATACATTTTCATGTAGGATGGTATATCTAAACAAAAGGAATTAGTACCAGTATTCTCTTAGATCTTGAATGGACTATATTGTATTTGGCCTTAGATTTTTACCTTCACCTTTCATTTTATCTTTGTTGATATGTAGCTATGCTTGATCACCAACTTCAAGCTAATGATCAACCTGGTGTTTGTCATGCCTTTCCTTATACGTCGCTTGGATCTTCTCCAATTGTTCCTATACTTCTTTATGTACCTATTGAAACTTTTGAATGAAACTTGTAGCTTATTTGTATCATCCTGTCCATTTTCTTGATTTTTTTCTCCAAAACCAAATTCCATATGTGATTTAGGCACATACCCCAAACATACTTCAAAAGGCGTTTTATGAGTAGATTAATGCATGGCATAATTATAGGCATGCTAGATAGGAGGTATCTATCCATCCCATAATTTAGGATGTTGTTGCAGTATCCTCAAAGTAGATGTATCATTGTTCTATTTACCACCTATGTCTTTCCACTTGTCCACGGATGAAAATCCCTGATTTTCTTCAACTTAGTGTCCATTAGCTCCCATAAGTGAGACCAGAACTTTCCTAAAATCAGAGAATCTTGATATGATATAATAGATGTAGGAAGTACAAAATAAACCCATACAATAGCAAAGAACATATGTGTTGTCCATTTAGTTGTGACATGTTTCTTGCATGGAATTAGAACACGCATCTTGTTGAATCTTTCCACCACAACATATAGATAATAATGACCTATCTTGGACATCAGAAAACCTTCTAGAAATTCCATGGAGATACTTTCCCATGGTTTTGAAGGTACCACAAGTGGTGTATATAATCCCAACTTCTTATTGCTAGGTTTATTTGTGCCACACATGACACACCCTTTGATATACTTGGAAAATGTCTCGTTCATGACCAAAGATGAGAGATGTATGATATTCTCTAGTTATATTTTCCCTTTCATCTCTTGGTATACATAATTTTCTAATATGATATAATAAATTTGCATACATATAATAGTCTGACTGTTGATTTTCGTGAGTTAATGCATCATATGCTTCTTTAAAATCATCATCCCTAGCATATTGTTCTGCATATATTTCATGTTCTAAAGGATTATACTTAAGTATTGTGGATACATTAATTAATGGGCTTGATAACATATATGTAACCTTGTTATGAATACCCTTCTTAAACTTGATTACCAAATGGAATTGTTGTAGAAAGCCCGTCCACCTGAAGTGTCGTGAATGTTGTATCTTGGCTTGTGCAAATACTATAATGGTTGATTATTTGTATTAATGATTGTCTCCTTTCCCATTAATTAATTATTCCATTTCTTTACACTTTGTACCAACACATACAATTCCTTATCATATGTTGGATATTTAATCACAACTTGAGTGAAATTCTCATAATGATAACATATATGTTTACCTCATTGCATCAATATTATATTACACCCATGGAATATCCTCTTGCATCGGTTTGAGTCTCAAATGGTTGTTGTAGATCTAGCAATGACAAAACTAGTGTGATGCTTATATTTTATTTCAATGTCTCAAAGGCTTTATGCTACTTGAATTCCCTTTGAAAGAATTGTTTATCACTTGTTAATGCATGTAGAGGTGTTTCTATGTATGAGAATTTAACTATTAATTCCCTCCAGTATTGTGCTTCTCCTAAGAAGCTCCTAACTTAGGTGGCAGTAGTCGGCTTGGGACATTTCCCAATGATTTATACTTTTGCAGAATCTATATTTATCTGACCATTCCCTACAATGTAACCCAAATATAACATAGAATTTTTTCCAAATTCACACTCAGATAACTTGATGTACAACTTCTTCTTTTCAGAAAGTTCAACAACTTTCCTGACATGCATTAGATGATCTTCAAATGTTCGACTAAAGATCAAATTATCGTCTAAATAGACAATAACAAAATCATCTATATAGGGTCGTAACACATAAATCATCACTCTCATAAAAAAAATTGGTGTGTTACATAACCCAAATGCAATAACCAACCATTTGAACAATCCTTTCTTTTTCTTGAAAGAAGTTTTTTATATGTTGCCTTTTGCAATTATGATCTGATGGTAACCACTTTGCAAGTCTAAATTAGTAAAATACACAACAGTCTTTAACAAATATAATAGATAAGTTATTCTAAGAAGAAGAAAATATTTATTTACTGTAATCTTATTCATGACTTAAAAATCAATACACATCCTCCACGTGCCATATTTCTTTTGAGCTAAATCAATAGGAGAACCAAATGGTGAGGATCTTGGTCTTATGATTCCTTTATTGAGTAGCTCCTGAAATTTATTCTTGATTTCTTCATTCTTGATCATTGATGACCTGTACATTCCAATGTTCGTAAGAGGAGCATCTTTCTACAAATATATTTCATGTTCAACCTCTCTTTTAGAAGGAAACCATGTGGGTTACTAAAATAATTCATCATAATTATATATGGTGTTGATCAATTCCTTATTTTGGTTTGGATCACAACTTGTTAAAGCATCTATTATGTCATCTTCTTTATGTTTCACTATCATGAGACAAAAAAATTCACTTATGCTTACCAGTGTCTTCATTTTCCTTGTGCTCACTAAAGAAGCATTGGTTTTGATGTGATAAGATCTGAAAATATATTCAATCCCATCCTTGAGAAGGTGATATTTATTTTATTATTTATAGAACACAACCTACCTATCAAACATATATGGACTACCAAAGACAATGTCACAGATTTCAAGAGGCACAACATCTAATTCGACCTCGTCAAATAACTTATCTATAATTGCAAACCTGATCTTACACTATTTTGTCACTTGCAAATTAACATTGTCACACACCCAACCTAATGGATATGTTTTTTTGTTAGGTGTCATCTTCAAATCCAAATTCTTAACAATTTATTCAGATATTATATTAACTTGAGATCCACTGTCATATAAAGTATCTACCTTTGTATGCTTGACTATAACTATGACATGAAAAAAATCACTCCTTTTCTTCTGATCAATATCACTTTCCATCTTGGAAAATTAAAGTGAAGAATTTGAATTAATAGTTGATATATATTTTCTTCATATGTCCGTGATCTTGGGATCATCTCGAGAATCTGACGTTAAATCCTCATGAGTTGATGCAACAATATTATGCTTCCCTTTATCCCTGAATTTCTTCATCCATAATTATGGATGCAACTTCCAACACTATGATTCCTCATGTCCCTTTCTCTTAGAGTGGGAAAATATAGGTCTTCCCTCAACTTGTTTCACTGTGGCTGATTTCTTAAACTTCCATTTACCTTTCAGTTTCTTCTCGAACTTGAATGAATTCTTATCTTCGCTTGCATGATTACCCTTACTAGACTCTATATGTGTATATTTTACTAACACCTTATCAATGTTAGTAGGGAGAAACATTAGAATAGTGTGATGAAAATATGTTTGCATTCCACCAATATACTTCAGAAGAGTTTCATGAGCAGTCAACATAATTCCTAGGTATAATCCTTTATTTTTGAATTCTTTTGTATATGCCTGTAACATCCGGCTCTACAAAGTACACTTTTATTGACTTATTCTTTGAGGACACTTGCGTGCGAATGATTCGGTTATGGAACATTATGATTTCATTTCGATTATGGATTATACATTATTATGATGATGTGTTGTGACTTATTTTTATTTGATGTATATGTATTGGCAGATGTTATTGACGAGTTTTCATGAGTGTGCATAACACATGACATATTATGGATGTTGATGGCATCGACGGGCTTCTTTGGACTCCAGATTGAGTCAAAGAGTGGATTGTATTCTATTTGAGTATTTCATTTTACACACATGTGAAATATGATTGATTATAGTATGATATATGTATATGTATCATTGATAGTTTTTTTGCCAATGGATGGAAGCTGACGATGCTTTCTAATCCAACTCACATAAGGATTAAAGGGGTTATGCATAGAAACTGGACATTGAGGGAGAGGTATGGTAGTGTCCCTGTCACATCTTGTTGAAATTGTAACTACGGTCAGTATTCATAATGTGAAAATTAAAAAGTGAAATGTAGTTTAGTATAAATATATATAATAAATAATTAGTTATCTATTATCCAAGGGACACATCCTTTCATTGATTGTCACCATATGTTCTATATATATGAAACAACTCATCATTGTAATAACATCATTCAAATATACAATATCATCTCATTTAGAAAAATCAACATGGTATCAGAGTGGAACTAGGCTTGAATCCCTCACAGGAGGGCCCAGGAAAATAAGAGAGATATCTTGAGTCTTGTGTGAATATTTCTATCTCATAGAAAAATCAACATTTTGTTGTTAACTTTAGCGTAAGTGATTTTTGGCGGTAGATATTTTTCCTTTTTGAGTTTAGATGTCGGACAAAGTAGGTTATCGGATCGACTATGCTTTGGTGGAGAAGAAACGGATAATATTTCTTCAACCATCCATAGTTGAACTCGCTAGAACTAGAGGTATTGATCTATTTCCTGTAGATTCTACCAAGCCTCTCACATAGAAGGGGCCTTTTGATGCTATTATTGATAAATTTTCTGGTGAGAATTGGATTGAACAGCTTAAAGAGTATTGAAAAAAATGCCCTCAAGTAATCGTGATTGACCCTCCAGAAGTGATAGAAATGTTGCACAATCGAATTACCATGCTGCAATGTGTAGCATAGTTGAAAATTTCTGAGGGAAACGAGACCTTTGGTTTGCCCATGCAGATTGTTATGGAGAAGTAGGAAGAGCTCAGTGATTTGAAAAATTTATTCATCTTGAAGTTTCATGTTATTGTAAAACTCTTGGTAGCATATGGGAGCATCGTATCACATTCTATGTCTCTTGTATTTAATTATGAAGGCTTAAAAATTTTGAAGCCCCCTCTTGTCCTTCAAGAATTTGTGAAACAGGGGGCCATGATCTTTAAGGTTTATGTCGTTGAAGATTTCATGAAGAGTGTGAAGAGAAAGAATTGACTTGATGTCCATGATGATATTATACAGAGCTCCTCTTAAGGTTATATGTCATTTTCCAAAATATCAAACATTTCATCGAAAAATTATGATCAAAATCCTGATCTCGAACAGGGTGACCTTCCACCCTTGAAATTCAACCAGGATCTTGTTAATGGTATGCGAGAGTTTTTGGGGCTAAGTTTGTTCAATTTTGATGTTATTAGGGACAACAGAGACAGAAACCGGTATCTTGTGATTGACATCAACTATTTCCCTGGCTATGCAAAGATGTCAGGTTTTGAATCGATGTTAACAAATTTCTTCTGGAATTTGTTCCATGAAAAACCCGAAGCTTCAAAGGAAAGGGTTTCTTCAAAATGCTACTAAAATCGATTTAAAGGTTTTTCTAGTTGCAAGGGTAGAGGATATTTTAATGTTATAACCGACATTATTATACATGGGACGAAGAGAAGAGAAGTGATTTGCAGTCAAGGACAGTGATACTAACATGCATTTTTGAGTCATAAGTTGGATTTTGCGTATGCTATAGACTGCATTAAAGTTCGCAATAAAAGTAATATTCAAGTTGGCTTGCATTGCAATATTTAGGCATCACATTTATGATGGGGAAACAGGATGATAATCGGGCAGTTCAATGGAATTGTGACACCCATCTTTTGAATTGGGTAGACAGTTTCTGTCGAGATCACGCCAAGTTGTGGAGGGGTGCATTATGATTTGTGTGCTATGAGAATCAATCGGCATGGCTCCAAAACAACTAAAATATTATATCGCTCTTGTCATAATACTTATCATTTTTCTTGAATCGAACTCCACTAAACCATGATGAAATTAATAGCTGATAGTCAGATGCATATCATGAAAAATGTGTATTCCTCGGATAGACCTTTCCAACGGGCTATCGTGTGCCTAAAAAAAATATCGTATGCAAAAGTTACGACCCCGAGAAGTTGATGTACTAACTTACCCAAATGGGGTCCACATGAATTTTGGCGCTTCATCTCCTAAGGTTAGGTTTTTGGATGTCTAGGGTTTTTGACATTCCTGTTTATTGTAAAAATGCCTTCATACCCTCACTGTAATGATCTTCTTGCGAATGAGCGCAGTCGTCACATATCTTCTTAGAGACAAGCCGCCACCATTCCAACAAGCTTGTTTCCCACTACATTTTACAGTTTCATCGTATTTCTTTATTGAATAGAAAACCAATTTTAATGTATCTTTGTTATTTTGCATTAAGAATATTTTAATAATTTGTATTCATTTTGTTCTACTAATAAAATCCGATTTGTGGTATCAAATACCTGAATAAAATCACAGTCCAGAACCGGTACCTGATTCCCTAAATCGACAACCTCCTTGATCATCTCACTGGGGCCAAATACTTCAGTAAGATTGATCTGAATTCTGGCTACCACTAGGTCCCAATAAAATAAACAAGTTTATGGAAGACCACCTTCAAGTCAAAAGAAGGTCTTTTTGAATGGCTGGTCATGCCCTTTGGTTTGACAAATGCTCCAACAAATTTTATGAGGTTGATGGATGATATCATGCAACCTTTCACTAGTACTTTGTAGTGGTTTATCTAGATGACATCCTCATCTACAACAATACTTGGGCGGAACACTTTCAGCATATTCAACAGGTTCTGCACACCCTTCGACAGCACACACTATATGAAAAATTGGAAAATTGTTCCTTTGGCATGGATAGGGTCCATTACTTTGGCTACATCATTGATCAGCATGGTGTGCATGTGGATCCAGCCAAGATCCAGGTCATCCGTGACTAGCCAGCTCCAACCACACTCACCAAGCTTCAAAGCTTCATGGGCCTTCAGATGAACATTAGAGACATTCACAGTTCCAGTGAGCCTCTTCTCTTTTGGATCAAGTTTCAGAGACTCATGATCTAGAAACATTTGCATAAGATTAAGTTCATATGGATTGGGACACAACAATGAATGAAAAATATCTCTCTTTAATGGTGAACAATACTTGGAATAGTGTACCTCTTTCGAAAACAAGAATACTTCTCATATGTAAATGGGTGTACAGAATGAAGTATGGATCAGATGGAAGTGTTGAATGATGCAAATTTTGGTTTGTTTCCAAACCTTTCTCTCAAGTTGAAGGCATTGACTATAATGAAACATTTTCTCTCGTCACTAAAATGAATTCCATCTGCCTTGTTCTAGCCCTTGTGGCTTCACATAAATGGGAGGTCCATCAGATGTATGTTAAATATTTCTTCTTGTATGGGGATTTTCAAGAAGAAATCTACATGGAAAAACCTCTTGGAAATGTCTTGAATGTCTCAAGCCTTATTTTCAACCTTAATAAATACCCTCATTCTCTTAAGAAATCTTGTCGAGATTGGTATGCCAAAAAGGACAACTTTCTTCTTCATATAGAATTTTCTAGATGTTATTTTGACCCTAATGTCTATACAAAAAAAGTAGTAAGCCATATCATAATAATTGTTCTTTACGATATGGTCATTGGTAGTGACCCTGAAATTTTAAACCATGTGAAAACGAGGCTTAAGAAGAAATTTGAAATGACCAATTTAGGTTATTTTCACAATTTCCTTGGCCTCCAAGTTTTGAAAACGAAGGAAGGAATTTTTATTTCTTAGTCTAAGTATGATTGTGACCTTGTTCATAGTTTTGAAATAGATGATTATAAACCAACCCATTCTTCCTTCCAGTTTGGAGTCAAACTTGTTTCCATTTGTACCATCAGTTATTTGGTAGCCTCTTATACTTGAATCATACATGTCCTTATATTTCCTTTTCTTTGGTATTATTTATCAGTATATGAAAACACCCAATGAAATTCATTGGAAAGAAGATAAAAGAATACCTCAGTGTGCTTGGGGTATATTTCAATTTGGGATACATTACAACGTAGGGGGGACTCCTTTATTGGTTTGTTTCACTCATTTAGATTGGCACAACGACCCTAATGATAAAACATTTATTGTATGTTATGTTTTTATCCTTGGTTAAGGGCCTTTATTTTTGGTCCATAAGAAACAATAAGATACTTATCTTTATTCAACAAAAGAGGAGTACCAAGTAGAGGTTAATGAAAGGCAATAACCTTTGTGGCTTCGATAGATCCTTTCAAAGTTTTTATTCCAACAACAACATCTGACAACCCTCTAGTTCAATAATTAGAGTTCCATCAATCTCGTCAAAGATCTAGTTCAACATCAGCTCAAAAAACACATCGAGCTACACATGAACTTCATTAGAAATCTCATTCATGATCGAGTTATTGAAGTCATATTTTACCCAATAGAATATCAAGTTGCGAACATTTTCACCTGGTCTCTTAGAGAAGAAAAGTTCTCCAAACTTCGATCTATGTTAGGAGTTTAGGAAGTTGTCATTAAGGGGGGATAGGATCTAATGCCTCCACCATTCTCCTATTGTGTCTCCTTTGTAAATACTTCAATCCTATCCCAATTTTACCTTAAGGGGGGATGTTATTATGTTTAGACATTTAGGAATTAGTTAAGATAAAATTGGTCTAATGTGTCGTTAGGTAAAACTGTGTTTCTTAGTGTGTTTACTTAGTATGCATGTTTAGCTCCTCACATAGAATGATCCAATGGCTCATATTCTCCTCAATATTAACAACTACATTGACCCATGGATTAGCAGTCTATTTGTCCATGATCTCGATTTAAAGAGCATGGAGGGTCATTTATTGATGACCAATTATGAGAAAATCTCATTTAATTATCTTTGTAATATTTTTTTTTGCATTAACAAATTGCTCCAAGTGGTCATGTTTTCTAGGGTGGATGTTTCCTCACAGGGTGTTTACCACGTAAAAATATATGTGTGTTGATTTTTGATATGGTTGTGTGAGTGGTTACTGAAGGTGTCCATCCTCTATTGGAATACCTTCTTTTTTTTAACAATACCTACCTAGTGTACAAGAAGGATGGTATCATGATGGATGATATCTTGTGGAGATTCACATAAAGGATGAACCCTTTCAAGGTGAGAGACAATCAAAACTCCAATCCAAAACTAGTTATCACCTAGGTTGTCATAGCTACTTCCAATGACATAGATCCTTTATGTGGCTTTATAAGTAACTTAGCTAGAAGAAGGATCATCGAGACATTTCCTCTTATTCTTGGGATATTTAGGATAATGTTTTCCTTCTTTCTCATTAAAAGAATAAGAGTCAAATTAGAGAGATACTTTTTTATTTTGTTTATATTATTTATGAGGATCATGATCATACATAAGGTCCTTGAAGTTAATGACCCTATCATTTTTATTTTTCCATGAGAGTTCTAGGTTTCATAGGTTTATGACCTAGACCTGGGTTTGCATTTTGTTATTTAAGTGCTTAGAAATACTTTGTAATATTAGTCACTCTTGTGGTAATTTCACCAAATTTCATTCTTGAAGAAAAAGGAATTAGGTTTTACCAAATTTCATTCTTGAAGATAAAGTAATTAGGTTTCACCAAATTTCATTGTTGAAGATAAAGGAATTACGTTTCACCAAATTTCATTATTTTTTTTCCCAGCAGAAAAAATTACTCAATTACATTGAAAATATAATGTGTTCTCACAACTCATACATTGACGGAGAAAAGGGAAATTATGGCAGGGAAATTCTATCTCCTACAATTGGTTTACCATCCAGAATGTAGGAGGAGAAACAAAGCAATGACAAAGGTAAATCAACATACATGAGGGAAATAGAAAATTTGTAATAGGAGAGCTAGAAAATGTGAAAGTAAAACTGAAAAAGAAGACAGAATGGAGCCTTCAGATATAGAAAATATTGATGAGATGAGTGGGGCCCTCATGGTCATCCAGCCAGTGATTGTATGATATCAGGCCTAGTTGTTTCTAAAGAGATGTCTTGGATAGCAGATATGCTTCCCTATTGAGCTCACGAGAGGCGTGAGAGAAGATGAGCTTCTTGAAATTTCGTTGAAGGATTCTGATGCGGTCCATCCAGGAGGGAAATCGAATGGAGATTTCCATTGTGGTTCAACCAATCAATAATAACTCTGGAGTCACCGATCAATTGTAGGTGTTCAATATTTAGTCTTATGGCTAAGTGGAGAGATGCCCAGGCTCCCAAGAGCTCAGCCCTTGTGTTGGTGCTCGGGCCATAGCAGAAGGTCCATTTGAAAATGGAGTTTTTATTTGTTTTAATCAGGCCACCTACACCACACAAAGTTCCACTGCATTGGATTGCACCATCAAACTAGATCGTAGGTATTTCCTCCTCTATGTGAGGGATGATTATAGTCTTTTTTTCCCGGATGTCTGGATGGATGTCTTTCCAAATTTGGAACAAGCCAAGATATTTGCAAGTGACAATATTAACTGTACGAGAAATATTGTCAAAAATCTTGTTGTTCCTGGCCAGCCAAATAAACAAATTAACCAGGAGTAGAAGTAGCTTGAAGCTACGCTCTTTGGATGTCCAGTAGGCAAGACAGGTAGATAAAGAGGTCCAAAACCAGGCTGTGGTTATGTGATGGTAAAAAATAATCTTATTCCACTAGTCAAGTGAAGTGACATTGTGTGAAGAGGTGTTGAACCACTTCTGCATCCATGTAGCAAAGCTGGCATATGTTGGGGCCAGTCCAACCTCTCATTTGGATGTTATCCCAGGTGGGGATTTTTTTTTCATCTGCTAACCAATTAAATAGCTTGATCTTTAGAAAAAGTTTCAAGGTCCACGTCACCAAATTTCAGTCTTGAAGGTAAAGGAATTAGGTTTCTCATTTCCTTTTGTGTAAAACATGGTTATTTCAATTTTTGATGGAATTCTTTGATCACCCTATCATTAATTGCATCTCGATAGGATACTTGAAGATTACCTATGTCTTCGTTCCTCTATCTCCCAATGCATCTTTAATATATGAATTTTTTATTTAAAGGTGGTAGTCATTGGCATATTCAATTGAGTGGCGTATTCCATATGGAAATTTACTCTATTATCTTTATGTAGAGCTATGATAAATAGATGGTAAAGGTTTCTTATGGCAAGTTTTTCATAAAATCATCCATACCTTTTTTACATCAACAAATGAAGGTTATACTAGGTTAGACGTTTTTTTTAAGGTTATGAAGTGTAACCTCCAATTTATGCATGTTAAAGTGTTGGATGAAATTATATTCTAACAAGTGAATATTATAAATCGATTGTCTGGAGAAATAATGTATACAACTAAGGGGTGCATTAGGGATTAAGGAAATATTTATATAGTTGTACCATATTGTCATAAATAAACTTGACACGGGGATTAAGGAAATATTTTTATAGTTGTACCATATTGTCATAAATAAACTTAACACAGGTAGGTAGTGGAGAAGGCTTCCAAGTGAAGCTCATGGTCTTATGGAAGAGCCTCCTAAATTTATGTATGTTTTGGCAGTTTTAGAGGAAACTGTCTCTATAATTTAAGGGGAAATATGTTGTCTAAATATTTGAGTGTAAGAAGGCCTTTATGAGGAGTCACTTCTTAAGTTGCGAGGGCCTAGGTTTGACTATGATTCGTACTCGAGGGCTTCTAGCCCACCCACTTCAGTTCGATAACAAGGAATCTTTGCGGAATTTGATTTCTGAACTACCCATGCTTAGACTCTGAACAAGTGAAGTTGAGGTAAAGATAACGCAAATGATCCAGCAAATTTAATTTCATGGGGCGCCCACAGAACATATGAACATATATATATATATATATATATATATATATATATATATATATCAGTTGGATTGCCTTGGAGACAGGTTGAAGGCGTGAAAGATGGAGGCGTTAGCCGCGTTACACGGAGCGAATCGAGAATTTATTGTTTTTTTCCTCACATCAAGCCATAAGTAATATGTTAACTTGATCCCAAAATGCACATCAATGTGCAGTAGAGTTGTTGAGGCATAATTTAGGGTTGTTACTGTTACCCAATGGATAATTCACACCTCTAATCTTCCTTTTAACTGAAAAACATTAAATCATCATCTCTCTCACAGAGATGAGCAGTGAATGGCGTGTCCACTGCTAGGGTAAAGTCGTGAGTGTGGGACACTGAATAAATTCGTGTGAATGGTGCGTCCACTACTAGGGTAAAGTCCTGAGAGTGTGGGACAATGAAGAAATTCATTGGAAACAAAAAGAGGTGTGCCTTGTATCTTCTTGAGATGGGGTTCCCACGTTGATCTTGGTAAACAAAGGAGATACCCAGAAAGTAGAGGACTCTAACCTCTAATTGTAAACACGCCTGACAGTCGAATTACACACCCAGAAAACACCCAGGCAAGGTGAAATTCGAGCCAAACCTTAACTAAACGCCCAACAGACCAATTGGACACCTAACACCAAAGGAATTTGCCCGAGCAACAAAGGAATTCACTCCAT
>ML779225.1:741271-760493 GCA_009831015.1 Picea engelmannii
AGAATTATGTGCGCTCCCATTTAAGAACATCCTATCATCTATGATGAACTTGTTTGAAGGGTCCTTTCATAATCAATGAATTAGTAATAAATAGTCCACAATGGAAGTGGTAGAGAAAATATTAATATATCTCGAGCTTGACAAAAGTGGTGGTTAGGATCAACACATATGAACTTTTTGGTGAAATATCATCAAAACTGATAGAGGGATATGCAAGAGTATACAGTGAGAACCTTGACAAACATAACCCCTAATGCTTGCAACATTGTCTAAAGGATGGAAAAATTATGTTTCTTTTTCTAAATATGTAAAATGAGTATATTACAGTTTAATGAATACATTTTCCTATTATTATATATGGTTTTATACTTTATCAATAAATTCGCCAAAACATTACAAGGTTTTATAGTTAAGTGAAATATTCGCCAAGATTTTACAAGATTATATAAGTGACTAAAAGATTCGCCAAAAAATTATATATACATATTATATAATTGATAAAATAGCCTTCAATTTTTCCTATGTATCATGGAGATTCGCCCATTTATTATACATATAAATTTAGGGGGGGTTCTTAAAATCACCCCTGAGTTTTTGGTCTCCAAAATCTCTAGGAAACAAATTTGGATGAGTGGTGTATGCTTCTTTAGAACGTGGCTATGAAGTTGGCTCCTCGCTACAACTCTAACTCTAGCTCTCTCTTGTGGCTCTGGATATTAGCTTTGGTCATTGTCTATGGCTATGGATCTAGTTATATATCACTTGTTCCTGTAATGCAACAATCTTCTCACCGAGTCTCATCTTTAAACAATCTTTGAATTTGAACTCTAGTATGAACATCCATTCCCATCTCCCTCTTTATCTTGGTGATAGTTTATCTTGGCTACCAATGAAGCCAAGTCGAATTCTAGTCTTGTTTCTATGTGTGACCCCAACATGTTTCTATCACACAACAACTCCTTAAGGGAAGTGTGGCTACATTCCTCTGCAAGGATGAATGGATTCTCATCATGGAAATCATGGAAACAACCCTTTGTGGCCATGTCAATTGAACGACCATCTTCCATACCCCTACATGTTAGTTGTAGGCCTTTTGCTCTTAGGTAAGTTGGTCCATCCATTGGAAAGTAATTTTTCAACCAACAGATAATGAAAAAGATGTCATCCCATGCTTGAACTCCTTCTTCTCTCTCTCCCAATTCCATCAAACAACTACTTGCTTTGTTGTTGAGGATGACCTCTCATACTACTGCAACTATTTAGAAAACATCTTCTCCTTTAACTAGAGTTGCAGTTAGCTCTTCACCTCATGTACTCTTCACTCTCCACACTCTTCTCTTCATTTTTTTCTTTTTGGGGTGAAGCTCTAAGTGAAGTTATCAACTCTCTGCTTCCCAATGTCCATTCAACTTTTAGTTGTGGAAAATGTTCCCATGGTTGCTACAAGTATTGTTTGACAATATGGGGTAAGGGATGGAAATATTTAATTTTGTCTTGGGTGAGGGAGTGGTAAGTGGTAACTAGAGGGTGTTCAGTAGTCTCCTTATTTGGAATAATTAAATCTAAAGAAACACAGGTGGAGGAGGAGGATTGACGATGGCCAGATTCGGGGAATTGACCCATTTGTCATTCGAGTTTCGTAGTGTCTTGGATAATCAGTCGATATGATGGAGCATTGGTTAATGATGTGTCATGGATAAAATCAATGGATTGAGCAAGGGCTTGAGAGGGTGGGATCCTTGTGGGAGACTAAGAGACATTGGAAAATTTCTGGAGGAGAGGGAGTACGGTGAGAGGTGTCGGATTAGTGAGGTTCTCAAGTTGAATATGGTAGGCCAAAACATAGAAACGTGTATGTGGTGAATGAGATGGATAGTTTCTTCTTTTCCACAACACGGAGGGGGGGAAGTATGAGGCGATAGGTGCGTCCTTCATGTTGAAGATTGTAATGATGGGATTTGGAATGGTACAAAACTTGTTAGTCTTGTTGGTATGGGAGACCCAGAAAGAGGTGAGCACATTCTAAAAATGATACATCACATACCACGGTGTCGCAGAAGGGGCCAATGGAAAAAGTTACTACACAGCACTGGATGATAGTGATGTGGGGTCCTCCCTTTTGTACCCAGCCAAGTCGATAGGGATCCGGGTGGGTGGTGGTGGGAAGTTGCATATGTTGGACTAGGTATTGGGAGACTAGACTCTTTTTGCTTCCAGAATTGGAGTTCTGAGTTTATGTTTAATTTGGCAGTTATGCATAAAGAGAGGAATGTTAGTATGACCTGGTTCGGGCATAGTCATGAGAATGAGAGATGAGTCGGCTTCGGTGGGGTTGGTGAGAAATATGACTTCTGGTTGTTTGAGAAACTCAATGGGTGTGACCTCTACAACCAAGGTCTTATCAAGGTGGATATTTTTTATGGCTCGACAATCAATAGAGTTGTGTGATTTGGTCTTGTGAAAAGTACACCAAACCGCAATTGTGGGCACCGACAAGGAAGAAAGGTAAGGTTGAGACTGAGAAGGATGCAGGTTGGCCGATTGTGTTTGATTTGTTAGATATCAAGTTTGAGGGGCTACCTTATGTTCTATGGCCAAGGCCCATAAGAATGCCTTGTCCATAGAGGAACTGTCAAAAAGGTCAACTTCGATCCACGATCAATTCGAACTGTTACAATTGAGTGTCCCACAAAGTTTGTGCTATCCCTTTAAGTTGTAAGCTCGCAATCTACAGTTTGGTGGATTCTTCCATCTCGGTGCAAGTCTTGAAGTATGTGGAGAGGCTACATATCTAGGAATCGACCATCTATCCATTCATTTGTCCGACGAACTTGGGTAACTGAAAACGTGTGTCCAACTACATGGTCACTGGAGTCCGACGTTGTTGGATTCGATGTAGTTCATGGAGAGCCAGTTTCGTAATTCATGTGGCTGCACTAGACTCCTCATTGGATACTTCTCTTCGAGCTGGCATGGTTTCCAAGTACTGAAGAGAGTGAGCGGATCCTTTTGAAAGTAGAGGCATGCACTCCCAAAATGAGATCGTGAGGAGGGTGTGCGATTAACCATGAGAAGGGCGCAACTATTGCACCAATGTAAAGGCGTAGAAGAACCATGAGAAGGGTGAACAGGAAGCTCTGAGCAAGGACGCGAAGAATGAGCTAAAGATCCCAAAAACAATTGTGAATCTTGTAGATGAAACTCAGACTTCTCCTTCTTATTTGTGTGCAGAAACTTCCCCAAGGAACATACTCTGATACTAATTGATATGATTGGAGGAGGAAAATTCAAAGGGCACACTTAAAATCGTTTTGTAGAAGGCGTATTTAGAAAAAATGACTCAATCAAAGTGAGGGAGCATAGGTTCTATAGAGGGCGCACTCACACGAACAATCTCCCTTACAAAGAGGGTGAATGCCTTTAACCATTGCCCACTACTCCCAAAAAACGACCACACAGCCAAAACAAATCATGAGGAATGAATAGAGGAGGTGCACTTGTTGTGCCAATGCACACTGCCTCCATAAACGCCCACACAGCAAACAAAACGTGATCAATGGTAGGGGTGCACCAGTTCCTTTGGTGTGCAACAATCTTATTCACACACACCAACATAAATTACTCAAACACAGAAGAGAGAGAGAGGGGAGATTTGTAAAAAGTTTCATCAATTGAATCAGAGAAAGATGTTCCCTTTAATAATACAGGGAGACTCATTACAATGGTAATTGTTTCTTTTATTTTCTACGATTCTCTGCGCATTGAGAGAGAAATTTCCTGTAGCAATTAATGACATGACTAACAATTTATTTTAAACATCACCTTCCTTAATTAGACTCATGAATTCTTTATTACAAATATGGGACTGACTAACTCTAACATAGATCAGAAACCTAGCATAGAATTTATTCCCTTTATCACCTTGCTTGTTACTCACTATTTATCCTCTTTTGTGCATTGTCTAAGGAACGTTGGTGTCCTTCCTATTGGTCCAATGGAAGGGGGATGCCCTTCTTGGTGGCCCATGAAGGTACTTGGGATAAATACGAGTTATGTAGTATCCTTGTAATAAATATTTCCTCGACAATAACAACCCTACACATGTTGCTACATCTTCTCACATAATAGATGTGATCCTAATCTCTAATACAATGCAATAAAATACCTTGGAAATACCATATGAAATAAAAAATAAAAATGAAGTCATGTATGGTGACCTAAATTTCCCTTAATAAGGTGATACCTACTTCACCCTAGTTATGTTGGAACCTCCCTTGAAATAGAAGAGTTGAATTGTCAAAGGTGTTAGATGGTACAAAGCCAATGGAGACACCCTATGACATGTCAAAAACACTTTAAGAAAAAAACCAAACTAGAAGCAGGAGATACATTTATAGGTGTTCAAGATGATAGGAGTAAGACACCAAATCATGTGGAAAAAGAGTATTGAAATCATACATCAAAATTGAATGCTAATCCATAAGTATTCATGCAACATAGGTTTTCAAAGAGGATTTACAAAGAGTAAAAAGGAAATATAAATAATTTAAGAAATAACCTCAAAACACAAGTGAACATTGGTCATGCCATTCGATGAAGAAATCCACATGGAAGAAGAATATTGCAGTTTTTGGTAAGGAACCAAGTGTTCCAAGTCCTATATTTTACGTATTTTCTTAAAAATGCATTCTTTCTTCCACATATTGAAACATATAGATGTGATACATCCCCTGAAAGTCATGGTTCACTTTTTTATAAGAAATTGGGGATGGTGAATGGAGATGGAATCACTTGACTCCCAATTTAAGCATGCCTAAACGTATTTGGACCTTTGGGACCCGAAACAAAGCATACTAACCAACTATGGGCTATATAAAGTGCTTGGAGCCCAAGACTCATAAAAAATAACAAAGAATACACAAGTTTCGACCAAAGAGGAGAGAGAAAGAAATATGACATGATTATGTAAGAGTTATACATGTTATACATCCCATGGAATTCACATATCTAGTCTAGTCTAAGTTAGTGTGACTTAAGATAAACTAATCCAATAAAAAAAAAATATGTATACAAATAATGAGAGGTAACCAATCCTTTTTAGTCCCTGATGATGGAGATGGCCCAGAGGGACTATAGTGATCGATAATTCATTGACTTCATATTAATATGTCCTTTGACTATAAATTTTTGCATCATCTCTATTGTTCATACTATAGAAGTAAAAACATTATTTTTTATATAATAAAAAAAACCTCATATGTCATCGTCTCATTGGAGAATATATTGGAGGTCTTATTGCTAGCTTCGTTGTTTCCAATGTTGTAAATGTTTAGATATCCAAAGTGTTGATCTTAGATTCTCTTTTTAATTTTTATTACATTTTTACTAAAATGTTTACATACCGAAACTTCTAAGCATGGACGATGTTTTTTAATGTTTTTTTTATTTTTAGTCCCTGTCGAAGGCATAGATGGACTATAGTGATTAATAATTCATTGAATTCAGATTAATATGTCCTTTTATTATTATTTCTATTTGTATTGAAAGGTTTACATACCGAAGGTTTAGAGCATTGAAACTTTATTTGAGGTGCTTGAATAGGCTTGACAGCTTAAATGTTTACATAGTGCAAGGAACTGAAACATGACCGACAGCTTAAATGTTTGCATACCACGAGGCCCTTAAAAAACCTAAGAGCCTTAAATGTTTACCTAAATAGGCTTCTCAGAGTACATTTTTTCTCGAATTTTTCCATACAATGTTGCAATGAATTTGGACAATATTTTTGTCCACCGCCAGTTGCATAGCCATTGTATGTTCCATACTTCTTCTATGCTTGGAATGCAATTTGGTCATCGTTGAAGATACATACATTTTTTATCGGTTCGGTGGGTGCTTCTTGTTCGTTGATTCGTCGGTTGCTGCTTGCTGTTGTTTGGTTCAAATTTGCAAGGTTGAGGACCTGCGCCTGCGATTGGACCGGTTGGTGCTTGTTGCTTGTTGCTTGCTTTTGTTTACTTCAACTTTGTAGGTTTGGGGTCCTGCATTCACAGTTGGAGCTATTATTTTTTGCTTTGCGAGGTCCAGGTGTTGCACCCACAATTCGACCTGCTCTTCTGTCATTCATCGTTTCAAAGTAAGTTTCGATGTTATAATTTCATTTTCTATTCGTTCTTTGTTGTTCACTGTTTGTAGTTTGCAAGTAAGAATGGTTGATTATTTCTACTGGCATGTTCATCATATGTTTCTAGTTCCTTTTTTGCTTGGGTTGCAGTTTGGTAATTGTAGGAGATACATATGTTTTTTACCGGTTCAGTGGTTGTTTCTTATTCGTTGGTTCATTGGTTCGTCGGTTGTTGCTTGTTGTTGGTTGGCTCATGTGTGTGAGTTTGAGGTCATGGGGTTGTTGTTGGGCTTGTTCATGCTTTCTCGTTGTTTTTTTGCTTGTTGTTTTCTTTTGTTTTCTTCGGCTTTGCAGGGTTTGGGTCCTACACCGAAAGTTGGAGTTGTTTCTCTTTTCCAGTTTGTGGTGTTCATGTCCTACACCCACAAGTGGACCTGCGTTTGTGTCATTTGTCATGTCTGGAGAAGTCAAGATCTGGCGCCTATCCCGTGCCCTCCTATCCTGCTCTTAAATTTTTCTCCAATTCTTTTTCCTAGCTCTGGAACATACCTGACTGTCTTTTTAAAAAATTCTTGTAGAAGAAAAGGATACTGAGATGGTGCTAGAAAGAGTGGTGTTTTGTGGATTGCAAATTGCAATATTTAGTTTCTATGTTGTTTGGCATCCAACATTGCTAGAATAATGAATGTGTTCTCAAATGCATCACACCATTTACATTTGGACGAAACCATTATCATTCTAGGATACTTCAGTGTTGAAATGATACAAAATAGTGGCATACCAAATAATTGGACAACTACATGTGCAATTACAATGTCCTTTGTCTTTTTGTTAAGATAAAAACATGTGCAAAACACACTTATTAACCATATATGGTGAAATATGCCCATATCACAATACAACCTCTTTATCCAATACACAGACTGGTGTGACCACGATACAATTTGTCTTGTACTTGAAATATGAGATGTACACCAAAGATATTGCAAAATTATATTTCCATGTCTCAAAGCATATCTGGATACTTTGCTGCAGAAAACCAAAATCATTCAGCTATGGTCATTCAATTTCTTAATATTTTTTGGCTTGTGATGTATTTTGTGCAGGAAAAACTTTATATAATTACAGCCATGGATGGAGGAAAGAAAAGGTTCATGTTTGTAACTATATTTTATTCTATTTGTTGATTCTCATCTAGTGTATGTGCATATTACTTGTTCTCCCCTATATACCAACTTCCATTCATGTTCATTGTATTTTGTGCATTCCCACATTCAAACAAACAGAATAGCTAGAGAAAACGAAGGAGTTTTTACCGCAACTATGGAGGAGGAGATACAAAGGTACATGCTTGTACCGTTATTTCATATTCCATTGTTTTGCATTTCATTTATTGTCTGTATATGTGGTCACCTAATTTATTGTATGTAGATATTGCGTACCTTCCTACATAATAACATATCTTCATGTCCTTTGTATTTTTTGTGCCGCTACATTGAAATAAATCGAACTCTATTTATTTTTTTTACATGGTTTCCTGCATACCAACTTCCTTCATGTTCGTTGTATTTTTTTTACATTGCTACATTTAAACAAACGAAGTGGTTGGAGAAGACGATGGACTCTTTGTGGTGAATTTGGAGGAGGCGTTACAAAGGTGCATGCCTCTACTCTTATTTCATATTCCAGTGTTTAATATTTTATTTATTGTCTGTGTATTTGTTCTACTTGTTCTACTGCTATGCACCTATTTTACTGTATGTAGATACTACGTATATTTCTACATAGTAACTTATCCTCATGTGAATTGTATGCTCTTTTTTGCTACATTGAAATAAATAGAACTGTATTTCTTTCTTTTACATATCTTTCTGCATACTAACTTACCTTCATGTCCACTGTATGTTCGACATTGCTACATTGAAAGAAACAGATTGGTTGGACAGGAATATGAATTCTTATATGCCATAGCAGAGGGGGTTGTGGTACAATCTTCGAAAAGGTATACCAACTGTGCTAGTAAATCAAACATACAAAAAGGGTGGGTGCATATAATATTGGACTAGAAAACAATGATTTGGAAACAATGGGCCTTTGTTGAGACTTCCCACTTCCAAACATTTCCCTCTCCATTTCTAATTTTCCCACTTTCTATTATCCCTTTTTTTTTTTCCCTCTTCTATACTTAACCGAATTCCCCTTCATTTTTCTAGTCTACTTTCTCTTTTTGGTTTATTTTCCTAGTCGTCTTTCTGAAAATGTCTAGGTGTGCGGGTTGCAGGACTCATGGTTTCACATCTATACTCATTCTTCTATATCACAACTGTGACCAACGGTTTCCTCATTCCATACTTAGCCACTTTTTTTATCGCAGGTTCCCGGGATGGTGGGTTAAATATTGTGCCTCTAGCTTCAGAGGTTCTGCGATATACATATTGGTCATTGTACCCCTCCATTATGTCATATTTCATGTTACACATTTTTGCGATCAAAAAATCTGAGGCATACAATTTGACCATCAGGTCCTCATGTTTCCTGATTATCCCTTGACACCCTATTTCATATTCCATCTCCTTCGACCCTGTATGTAACATTCAGAACAATTATAGACAATATACAATGCATATGCTTATTTATTCCTTCTGATGTTCATCTACACATGCTTGCATAAAAATAAGTTGGACTAGTGACATGGCCATGAGTAGTCAATCATCACAGACTGACAAGGCCAAAGGTAAAGATGCATAAATTGTGTTCCTTGTATGTTTACCAAACAAATATCCTCAGTTATTTATTCATGTATCCCATGGTGAATATGTTGATGTCATATGAAACACATACTTTGTAGTTCACAAGAACTATCAATGAGCACAAGCGAGATGTCGAACATAGCACAAGTTTTGCAGACTAAGAGGTCTGGTTGCAAAACTCAGGCTTCATACTTCATCCATGTTGTGCGTCTACTTGTATATTTATGCTAGGAAAAAAGAAAACAAAAAGATAATGTAGACTACCATTCACATTACTTTTCCTGTTCAAAAAATGTCACAAGGTCTAAACTTATAACACCCAAAATACTATCAATAGAGGGCTTGAACAACCGCCGAAATGGACAACTGTTCGTTGGGGACATAATGGTCGTCTATAGCACCTACTTGGACAAGGAAAACAAAATCGGATCCATTATGTGTGTTGACATGAAAGACAATGAGGCCCTAATGATAGTCACACTAACTATTCCCAGACAACTTATCCAGAAACATGCAGAAAAAGATATTTCCAGGAAATGGGATATCCATTACAAATTTTAGTATATTGCCCAAAAACCTATATGACCGTGGTGATTGTCATCCGATTATATCGCTCAAAGAAACAGGTATTGTGGAAAAAAATCCTGCTATTTGTTCAGAATATTGTTTCGTCTGGGACACAACTATCAGCCAACTTGCATAGAGCAATGACATTTACCCAATCGGAACCATTCATGCAGTTGCCACACTCATGAGAAAATTTGGCTCGCAACACATTCTCCATATAAAATATGGAGATTCATACAATGACAAGGCAATGGTATTGTTCTCCATATCCATTGTTTTCCTTTACTTTTACATGTCCATGTATCTCGGTTATGTTACACAACTATTGCACTATTCCATGTTGCAGCTGCAATTGTTCGACACCTATTCAAATTTGTTTTCCTCAATGGAACAACAATTGCATAAAGGGAAATTTTCACTTACGATCTTCAAAAATATAACAAAGAAAAGAGATGTTAAAGAAAGGATCGTTCACACAACCCAAGAAACATTTGTAACAGAATTGCGAACAGACATAGTACAGGATCTCAAGAAACTAACTAGCTCTACAACTGTTGTGTGTATACATCTAGAATTTCATCTTCACTTTTCTCATACAAATTGGATTCACCAATTTTCTTCAGTTTTTCTTTTTTTTGTTGTGCAGTTGTATATTATATTGTTCAATATATTAACTACTATGCTCATGTGCCAAGGTTGAGGGTGTTTTGATTGCAGTGAATGAGTACTCGATGCCCTTCGAGCCTGTGTGTTCCAAATGAAACTCTCATGCTTCTTCTTCTTCTGCTACTTTCATAAATGATGATACAATTGATTGTCTGTGATGCAGTAAAAAATCCCCTTACATATATAGACATTTCCTAAATGTTGGCATATGAACTGTGGGAAACACAATTGTGCATTGTACAATTAGATAACCTCTGTTACAAGATGTTCTCCCTGGGTTAGCATAATTTCCATATGAAGTATACCTACAGTAAAAGGCAAATAGTGTCTACATGCTATGTGACTTTCTGATACATAGAAAATTTACCTTAAAAAAAATAATAATCATATCAAGCTTTGGCAGGAAACGAAAAAATCTCATGTGTGTCTGTAATTTTTCTTCAATACCCAGATGAATGTTTTTCGGACTCTATTTCTTTTTATTTTACATCTATGGCTGTAAAATTTTATTTCCATAGATTTTGTCTTTTTTTGTGCACTTGAACAAACAAGGAGAATCTAACTACAAATCAAATTGTTGTTGTTGTTTTCATGTTTTTTTGCATCTCCCAGTAAGAATTTTGCATATTTTTTGGGGTGTCCAAATAAAAAAAAAAAATGTGGTTGGCTTTGGATTTGTTGGAGGATTCTGTACCTTTTTTGATGCCCAAATTGGAAAAATGTTTTCCAACTATATAGCCATGGCAGGATTTATGCATTTTTTGGGTACCCAAATAAAAAGGAAGATGATCTCCAGCTATACATTTATTGTATGGTATTTGCATTTTCTCGATGCCCTAATTGAAAAAAAAAGGGCTCGACATGGATTGAAGCATGAGCTTGAGATATTCAAAACTCACTATAGAGATTGGGGAGTTCGGGGATTAGAATTCATACAAGCAGGTGCATTTATTGCTAATGTGGAAGTGCATAAGATTGTTCAGTCCAGAAATGGGAAGGATGAGGACAAACCACATACAAAGTATCCAACTGCGAATAACTCAAGCCCATCCTTTGAACCTTCGAAATGGCTTTCTCCTCTGGGCAGAACCATCAGGCATTTCCAATAATATTGAAAATTTGGCATTGTTAAAACTGGTAGTGATAGAACATAGCACTATTAGAAGAAAATTTCCATAGTGATCTTGCTTCATGGTAAAATAGTAATCAACAAGTTTCTTATTCCCCATTTTGGGGTTTTCTTATATATAGGATACAATGGCAAAGCTTCCCTGGTTTTGTGATGTCTTGTGTTTGGCAGAATTTTGTTCATATCTCATGGCCCTAGTTATTTTGTCATGGGAACATATACCAAATGTACAAGAAAATTAATTCCAGATGTGTTTTTTTTATATATATCAAATTTTTTTATGCATAGGTCGATGTGCACTGCTCTATGGACCCTTCCGGGATCTCACTTAGTGCCTTTTGTGTTCATGCATTTCCTTTTGCCTTGACTTTCAATACATTTGGTGTTTACTTGGCTCTTGGTTGTATGCTTCGTTCTGGAAAAGTAATGATACATTCAGGATCTTGGCAGTTTTTCTATGATCTTAAAGAATATACAAGACATTATTTTCCTTTTAATATAAGCTCTATGACGCAAATGTAGTGTGTGGCTCGTTTTAGCACTTTTCCTTGATCAATGAACTTAGAAAAATCCATCTCCATGAATATTTTGAAATAAAAGGATATATACTATGTGAAGTCCAATGGAACTATCATATCAATGAAAGAACATTAAAATTCAAATTCGTCTTAAAATTCAAATTCGTTGTTGTTATACTTGTGGTGAAGTTGACAGTACAATAATTTTACTTAAACATCCCAAAATTGATTTTCTTGTGGCTTTTCGATGCTTCTCTTATAGAAACACATCCTGGAAACTATAAGCATGGCTCTCTTTATCGATTCCTTGATTGAATAGCATGTTCACATGTTTAATGCACTTAATAGTTATTGTTAAGACCATCAATGGGGCTTTCTTACACCAATTCCCGCTTCCGAAAATTTCCATCCCCTTTCTTTTTGCCTTTTGTTTTCCCTTTTTGGTTACTTAGTCATTTTTTGAAAAATGTCTAGGTGCGGGGGATGGCAGATTCATGTCTTCATATTTCCACTGATACTTTTATATCACGAGTCCGACTGACTGCTTCCCCGTTTCATATTCAACAAAAATTTTGGATCACGGGTTCCCGGATAGGCAGGTTCAGCATTGTGTTTCCATTTTTCCGCCGCCTGCAAACAACACCAAGACTTCCCCAATTTATAAATTGGCAACCAAATTCCCCTTTCTTTTTCTCGTTTACTTTCCCTTTCTCGTTACTTAGTCATTTTTCCAACTGTGTCGTTTTTCTGAATGTCTCGTGCTTTTATATATAGCACCCGAAGTCCTGCAATATACAAATTGACCGTCGAAGTCTGTCATTGTCCCATATTCCATGTTACACATTTTTCAATCAAAAGTTTGGATATATACAATTTGACCATTGGGACCTCACGTCTCCTGAGTAGAACTTGTGACCCTGTTTTCGGCCCTTCAATATTCCCTGTTTCGGGTATGTCTCGTGATTTTATATCACGATT
The DNA here is from genome assembly GCA_009831015.1 of Picea engelmannii. Classification (NCBI taxonomy): domain Eukaryota; kingdom Viridiplantae; phylum Streptophyta; class Pinopsida; order Pinales; family Pinaceae; genus Picea; species Picea engelmannii. The sequence goes on from ML779225.1 coordinate 754,004, forward strand.
CCAACCAACCACATACCCATTGCATACTTGGACACTATTACCATCGTTAGTTCCTGGCCAGGCTTGCTCAACATTGCACTTCCATTATTTTGCTACCTACAAACAACACCTAAAATTCCACGATATACAAATTAACCGCTGAAATATGTCATTGTTCCATGTTCCTTGTTACACATTCTGTAGTAAAAAGTTTGGAGACATATAATTTGACCATCGACCCCTCACGTCTCCTGAGTATAACTTGTGACCCTATTTTGAAGCCTACCCGATGGCTTTCCATACTTGTCCATTTCTTGGAATCTCTCTCCCGGGTTGGCGGGTGGAAAAAATGTGCAATGATTAATCGCTCTTCGCCATCCCCGCCACATTCACACTTCTTTCTAGATATACAATTATTAATATTTAATGTTAATAGATCATCATCCAGGAATCGTTAATATTGTCATTAATGTCTGAAAGGTTGGAGTATATTTGTCATTAATACGAATTAAACCAATATTTATGGAGAGTTGTGTTATCCTTTCCAAGTATTCATTTCAAGCATCATGTAATCTCTTTCTTGCATTGTCTGGTTGGTGCCTTTACAAAATCTCTAATCCTTAATTGCTCTTCGTCGTCACTGCCACCTTCGCACTTTTTTCTAAATATGCAATTAGTAAGCTTTAATGGTAACAACTCATTACGCACAAACTGTGGAGATTTTCATTGATCAACAAAAGGATCGTGGAGATATTCCATTGATACGCATTAAACCGAGACTTATGGAGGGTTATATTATCCCTTCTGAATTTTCATTTCAAACATCATCTGGAGAAAATGAAAATTATCGTTAACTTATGGCAGCATTTGGACAACAGTTCTATCCAGATATAGTAAACACCTTCGGGCATGATGACCAGAAGTTCCAGTACTCCAGGGCATATTCTTACTACTCATCTCCATCTGTGCAGGAGAAAAAAGGGATATGGTCCCTTGGTGCACCGAGAGATACATTTCAAGCCAAATAATTCCAAGGCAACCCTGCCTGCTCAGATAGCCTTTCTGTCTGCATTGATGGCTGACGTAGAGGTTGATGTGGTCAATTTTGAGTCAGGAAAAGATGATCAGATGGACGATGATACAACAATGGAATATGGAAATTCAAACATTGTTCCCATTCCTATGCCCAAATTGAAATCAACCATAACGGGGGGCACTTCTCGGCTCAGCGATGGCGGCCCTGACAAGACCAAAAGAAGGGGTTTTAGAAAATAAACTGATGTTGAACGCAATATTCACTTTACATCTTGAGAGTAGAAATTTCAGAGGTCCAAATTAGTATTTTATGTGAAGAAGTCTTTCACTGTAAGGAAATGGTATCTTGATGCTCCGAGTGATATATTTCAAGACAAAAAATTAATCAATTCTGGGACCACTTCCCTATTCTCTGGATATACAATTAACATATTAGGGGATGAGGACAAAAATATCACTAGTGCAAGGAATATTCCTACTACTCATCTCCTTCCTCCCAGAATGGATTAATTTGGGACTTTGGAATTACTCGTGCAGCCTGTGTCCCTAAAGTCTTCGACTGTGAGGAGGTGATATTTTGGTCTGTTTCGGGCTCTTCCACTTGACCTGCAGCATTTTTCATCTTCTTCTTCACAGGAAGCTTGTGAGAACTATCAATTTTACCGCGAAGATGGGTTCTTATGTCCTCCTGTGTTTGAAAAATTATGGGTTTCTTTCTTGCTAGGGTGCAATGTTGGAGCGATGCTAGCGTCCAGAGTAGGATTGTTGTTCACCTGCTTCAAGCCAAGGATTTATTCCACTACAGAACCACTCTCTATTTTCTTTGTCACCTTAGGTATTCCGCAAGATATTGAGATTGTGAAAGTGAACATTGACCTTCTGAGTTGAAGACTGCAAGGATTTCCTAAAAATAAACATGGTAATCAGGTTTGTATGCATGTTGAAGAGCATCTCGATGGCTCCTGCATGTTGCAGATCCTATGCATGTGTCTATGAAAAATATGTTCAATGTTTGGGTGCAAATAAATCGGTCCAATATCTATGGATAGATATATGTTGCCCAGTATTTTTTTTAATGGATTTACTATCAAAAAATTTGCTTTGGAGTCTTGGTTGTTGTTTCTTTATTGAATTAACAACTCTTCTCATTGGCATGGTTTGATAGTCTCGTAGTTCTTGGATATTGTATTGGATCAAGTAATTTGATGTAATATGGAGAATTTAACAATTATATGACAATGCATTGTGTCGATCCCATCAGGATTTTATGGAAACAAAAATGAATTTCAGACAGCTTCAAATCAACATTCGATTCTATTTGTAATGCAAATAAAACATAGCAAGATCAAATCACAATGAGGCAGACGGAGCCCCTCCATAGAAATTTTGTTTTCATCTCGGCCTTGCTAAGAAAACGATTTATTATTTCCCTTTCTCTGCCTTCATTCCTTTACTCTGAAAGGGAACATTTTATTTTTTAGTTTTCCATCCCCTGGCCTCTATTTGAGCACTTTTTACTTTATTAATGAAATTACCAAATTTCTTCTTCACGAATAAAAAAACAATGATCTATGGTAGTTGTAGTCAAATGGGACTACGAAATCAAATACAATATTAAAATTCAATATCATCATTGTTGTTTCTAGACATGCAATTATTAATCTTTAATGTTAACAACCCATCATTCAAGAAGTTTAATACTTAAGTTTATATGTCAAACTCATGGAAGAATGTATCAAGAACACAATTACTCCCACAAGTTGTAATAAAAACAAATCTTTAACAAAGCATTTGCTCACACCATTTTTAATGTACAAGCACAATAGAAAATGAGTAAGTGAATAAAATATTGGACTAGAAAATGATGGTTTTGCAACAATGGGGCTTGTTTGAGACCAATTCTCGCTTACAAAAATTTGGTTACTTAGTCATTTTTTTCCGAAAATGTCTAGCTATGTGGGTTGGTGGATTCATGGGTTCTCATTTTCATTCATTCTTTTATATTTCCATTCCGACCGAGCACTTCCCCTTTCCATACCTAGCCAATTTTTTGACCCCAGGTTCCCGCCCAGGCGGTCTCTAAATTTCACTTCCATTGTATCCTGACCTAGAAAAAACACTTCAACTTCTGCGATATGGAAATTTACTTCCGGACTCCCACATCATCCCCTCTTATGTGTTACACATTTTTCACTAAAATGTTCCAATACATACAATTTGACCGTTGGGGCCTCACGTCTCCTTGGAAACCCTTTTCACCCTATTTTGAATCATGTCTGACCGCTTTCCACACTTGGCCATTTCTTTGAATCTCTTTCACTGATCGTGGGGTTGGTGGGTTCTGGAAATTTCCAATTTCTAGTCGATATTCCCTATTCCCACCACCTTTACACTTATTTCCAAGTATATGCAATAAGTATACAACTTCTCCAAAAACATACAAAAAAGATCTTGCGAGGAAATGGAATATCTATTATAGATTTGAATATATTGGCCCTTCTTTTCCCTCTTCTATACTTAACCAAATTCTCGTTTCTTTTTCCCCTCTACTTTCTCTTTCTGGTTATTTAGTCATTTTTTCAAAAATGTCTCAATGTGCGGGTTTGCGGACTCATGGGTTCAAATTTTCACTCATGCTTTTATATCGCGACTTTGACCGACCGCTTCCCATTCCATGCCTAGCCACTTTTTAGATCATGGATTCCTGGGCAAGTGATCTCTATATTGCACTTCCATTGTTCTGTGACTTGTAAACAACACTCGGAGCTCCATGATATACAAATTTACTACCGGACTACCACATCATACCCTCTTTCGTGATACACAGTTTTCACTCAAAAGTCCTGAGACTTGCAATTTGACCTTCGGGTCCTCACGTCTCCTAGGGAACTATTGTCACCCCATTTTGAAGCTCATGTGTCCTCTTTCTATTTCACCATTTCTTGCAATCTCTTTTGTGCCTTCAATTCCATACTTACCCTACATTTTCTCTTGCGGGTTCATGGACATGAGGACTACACTTCTAGTGTTCCTTGATGTGCAAACAAACCCTCGACTTTCGCGATATACAAATTTACTTCCAAACTCATACATCATCCCCTCTTCCTTGTTACATTTTGCAGTCAAAAGTTTTGATACATACAATTTGACCGTTGGGGCCTCACATCTCCTCGCGAACCCTTTCCACCCTATTTTGAAGCCCATCTGACCGCTTTCCACACTTATCCATTTCTTGGAATATCTTTCGCGGATCGTCGAGTTGGCGGGTTCAGGAAATTTCCAATTCCTAGTCATTGTTTCCTGTGCCTGCCACCTTCGCACTTATTTTCAAGTATATGCAATAAGTATACAACTTCTCCATAAACATGTAGAAAATATCTTGCCAAGAAATGGGATATATATTACACATTTGAATATATTAGCCCTTATTTTCCCTCTTCTTTCCCCTGTACTTTCTCTTTCTCGTTACTTAGTCATTTTTCCGAAAATGTCTAGCTGCACAGGATGGTGGACTCAAGGGTTAACATTTTCACTTGTTCTTTTATATCGTGACTCTGACTGACCGCTTCCCCAATCCATACCTAGACACTTCTCTGAAAATGGATTCTCGGGTAGGTGGGGTCTAGATTTCACTTCCATTGTTTTGTGACCTGCAAACAGCACCCTGACCTCCGTGATCTACAAATTTACAACCAGACTCTCACATCATACCCTCTTCCATGTTACATAGTATGCACTCAAAAGTTCCAAGACCTACAATTTGACCGTCATGTCCTCACGTCTCCTGTGAAACTATTGTCATCCCATTTTCAATCTCGCTCGTCCACTTTCCATACTTCACCATTTCTTTGAATCTCTTTCATGGATCGTCAGGTTAGCGGGTTCACGAAACATCCCATTCCTAATTGTTGTTTCCTATGCCCAACACCTTCTCACTTCTTTCCAAGTATGAAATAACTGAGGTTTAATGCTGACACCTCACCATGCCTCAAGGAGACTGTCATAATAATTGTTCCTACCCAACTGGTCCAGAAACATACAAAAAATATCCTTCTAGGTAATGGGATATCTATTAAAAATATCAATGTATTAGCGAAAACGAATTCCACCGACCATTTCCCTATTCCATACTTACGAAAATTTTCGCTTGCCAGTTCTCGGATAGGAGGGTTCAATATTGCCATTGCATTGTTGCACGACCTACAAACAACACCTAGAATTCTACGATATACATGCATAAAATATCTTTCCAAGTAATGGGATATCTACTACAAATTTCAATATGTTTGTGAAAACGAGTCTAACCGACCGTTTCCCTATTCCATACTTAGCCACTTTTTTGATTGCGGGTTCCTGGACATGCGAGCTCAAGATTTTCCCTCCATTGTTCCACGACCTACAAACAGCACCCAAAATTCTACAAATATACAAGTCGGCCACTAGAGTGCCCCATCATGCACTTTTCCCTTTTACGCCTTTTGCAGTCAAAATTTCTGACATACAATTTGACCGTCGGGCCATCACCTCTCCTGAGAATCCCCTCTGACCCTATTTTGAAACCCGTCCAATCGCTTTTCATACTTGGCCAATCCTTACTTGCTCTTCCCTGTCCCTATCACCTTTGCACTTGTTTATAATAAGAAATTGTTTATAAAAACATTAATCTCTCTCTCTCTCTCTCTCTCTCTCTCTCTCTCTCTCTCTCTCTCTATATATATATATATATATATATATATATTTATTATAAAGACATATAATTTGACTGTCGGGCACTCACCTGCCCTTCATATCCCTTGCAACCCTACTTTCAAGCCAGTCTGACCACTGTTCATAGTTATGTATATATAAAACAGTCTTATTTATAATAAAAAAGATTGTTTATAAAAAAATAATTATATATATATATATACACATATATAATGTCTTATCTACGTATGCAATTAGCAATCTTTAATGCTAAACCAATATTTGAGGAGATCTCCCATTAATACACATTAAACCAATATTTCTAGAGGGTTATATTATCCCTTCAAAGTGTTAATTTCAAACATCATGGAATGTCGTTCACGCGTCGTCGGGTTGGCATGTTCACGAAATCTTCAATCTTTATTTTTGAAAACGAGTCCGATCAATCGTTTCCCTATTCCATACTTAGCCACTTTTATAGAATTCCGCAAATATACAAATCGGTCATTGAACTTCCCCATCATGCCCTCTTTCGTTTTACGCATTTTGTAGTCAAAAATTCTGAGACATAAAATTTGACCGTTGGACACTCACCTCTCCTCAATATTCCCTGTAACCCTAGTTTGAAGCTCATCCGATTGCTTTTCATACTTGGCCATTTCTTACTTTCTCTTCCCTGTCCCTGTCACCTCAGCACTTGTTTATAATAAAAAATTGTTTATAAATAAATAAATAAATATATATATATATATATATATATATATATATATATATATATATATATATATAT
>ML779225.1:760504-802038 GCA_009831015.1 Picea engelmannii
ATAAGGTCTTATTTTTAAATATGCAATTAGTAAGCTTTAATGCTAACAGCTCATCATGCAGGAACCGTATAGATTGTCATTGATGAGCGAAATTCTCGAGGAAATATCCCATTAATACGCATTAAAAAAAGATTTGTGGAGGGTTATATTATCCCTTTCGAGTGTTGATTTCAAAATCATGGAATGTCGTTCGCATGTCGTCGAGTTGGCGCATTAACTAAACCTCCAATCCTTAATTTCTCTTCATCGTACCTGTCGAGTAGGCTTTACTGCTAACATCTCATCATGCAACACCCATAGAGATTATCACTAATGATCGAAAGGCTCGAGGATCTTTCCCATGCGGAGGATTATATTATCCCCTCCAATTGTTCATTTCAACCATCGTTTGGAGAGAACAGACATTCTCATAAACTTATGGCACCATCTCAACAAAAGTTCTATGGAGATACATTGAACATATTCGGGTGCAAGGACCAGAAATTCCAGTGGTTTGGGGCATATTCTTACTACTCATCCCCTTCCGCCCAGAAAAAAATAATTTGAACTCTAGGATTGCTAGTGTAGGTTGTGTCTGTAAAGTTTTTGACTTTAAGGAATTGGTCTCTTGGTGCACCGATAAATATATTTCAGGCCAAATAATTATTCCACTGCGAGACCACACTTATGTTTCTTTGTCACATAAGTTTTTTCGGCAGATGTTAAGATTGTCGGAGCCAACATTGACATTCGAAGGAGAAGACTCCAAGCAGTTCCTAAGAAAGCATAATAACATGTTGGACCTCTTGCCCAAGTTCCTAGAAGACCTGATGGCAGTTCCTGAAGATATCACAAGCTTGCAGGTTAGTTCATTTAGAAATCCATTTCAAGAAATTGCCTAGCTATTTACAAGAATAATGGGACAGGAATCCACAACAACTATTTCCCGCATGGTTCTTTATATTTTGTATTTCACAGTCAAGGAACAAGCCCCTTTTGATTGGGGGAAGCTAATTTCCCATGAAATATGTTCTCAATTGTCAAGCTTCAAAAATGATAAGAAATTGTATATGTCATCCTACTTGGTTTTTGTGATAGCCCATTACTGTCAGTTTCCAAAACTGTCTCTGTCTAAGAAGGTAAATTGGGAATTCGACCCAGTAACCTTCTGGTACCAGGCCTTGTCGAAGCACAATGCCTCCCACTATTTTTATAAGTTTTTTAATGACTTTGTATCTGTTTTAAAAGTTGTATTGTTAGGAGAAGATGCTCCCCATATATCTGACTAGGCAACCATGGACAGGAAGGGGGAACTCGAACAAATGGATAATTACAATGTGATAAGGATTTTTGGCTCCAAGGAAAAACATTATCTCCTTCCATGTCATATTACAGACATAATGTTTGTTATAAAAATAGCAAGGCAATACAACTATTGGTTGCATCTATTCCATTAGAAGAGAAAATAACAATTCATTCCTCTTCCTTGGAAAGTCGGGGACTTCGTGTTGAGGAACGTCAACAAAATTGACAATTTGCAGCCCATTTCAACAACTTGAACCTAATATATGCTGAAATCCTAAGAGGGTTCGACCCTAATAAAAAAAAATTAGAACATTTACTTACACTTGGCCTCGACAATTATTTCTTCCAGAAACACCTAAGTGAAAACAGAGACATTGATGACAATGCTCCTGCTTCTGATGTCGGTGACCTAGACACACTGCAAAGCACCACTGAATTGTACAAGCAACAGGGAAAATTCCCCTATGAGAAGAGTTTTCAATCAAACGATAACACTCCCAAAAGTATGACACCCCAAAGAATCGCTCCAACAACCCACCACAACAAGAAAGAAACTCAGATTTATTCAAACGGAGGAGGATATAACAACCCTCCTCACCCTAAAATTGATAGTTATCACAAGCTTTCCATGGAGAAGAAGAGAAACAAAATTGTAGGGCAGGCGGAAGAGCCCGAAATTGAGAGTGAGAACATGGAACTTGAGATTGATCTGGATAGCATATTCCGCAACCTTGATCATCCAGGAGACGTGATCCAGCATATTCGACCAATGGACATAAATGATACCGAAATTTGTTACGAAGATGAATCCTTCGTGTTCCAAAGCATTGTTTTTTACAGCGAGTCTAAAAAATTAATTACTGAAAAGAGAGATGTAAAAAACAAGAAAGGAAAATATCGTTCAGAGGTTAACCTTGCCAACATGTGGTTGTCCCAAATCTCTCAACTTCACAGAGAAACTGGAGATGCTCTTGATGATTCCATTGGAGGCATTGAGGCCGATAATTCTAGACTGAAGGAACAAGTCAAGGAATCAGAGGAAGATTTGATTCCTATTCCATTGCTTGCCAGTCCTTTATCAATACCCATGCATTCCACTCCTACATCCAATTTAAAAGGATCCTCTAGCCTCATCGCATTGTGTAGAGGATATGTGGAGAATAATATGAAGAAAAGAATGGAACTGATTTCTGAGGCGTGGGAAACATCACAAAGCATGGCTTCCCTTGGAACGAGGGCACATACTTTGCTCAAACATTTGTAGAAGGATTTAAAAAATGAAGAATGTTTCTATTTAGACATGGTCATTCCTTTTGGCACCCATGTCAACAACATGATAGAAACGAGAAGAAGACAACAATATCTCTCCTCCAAATACCAGATCACTCAATTAAATGCATGTTGGAAAGAGAAAGTGAAGAACCTGCATCTCATTGTCCAATCCTGTGAATAAGCCATATCAAATAAAGAAAAATTATTCACATAGATGACCAAAATAGACTTAGCCGGAAGGACGAACGAGGTCCAAGACCCCAAGTTAATCGTCAAATCCTTTCCCTTAACTAAGCAAGCCTTCAATAAACAAGTTGATATTTTTAAGGCATTGTCTTTAGTAAATGTTTACAGTATCCTTGAATATGGTGAAGGTGACATGGACAATTGGCTAGTTGACTATTCGGTACAGAATGAAGAAATTGATTTAAGGGAATTAGAAAAGAAACTTTTCAACATGAAAATCCAGAATGAGATCAACGTCGCCCCCTTGAGAAGCTACATCTACGTAATATTTCTATCGATCTAAGGGAATTAGAAAAGGAACTTTTCAACATGAAAATCCGGAATGAGATCAATGTCGCCCCCTTGAGAAGCTACATCGAAGAATGGGTCGAAAGGGAATTGAAGCAGGTCACCGACGAAAGGCAACAAATAGTTGACATGATTCCAATAGCCATCGATGACAGCAATAAAAAGGAACCAACAATAAAATAGAAAAAGGGGTGATATGCACCATCACTGTAAGTCTATACTGATCACATCATGCTTTGTTTATCAATCTATTTATTCCACCTTTTTAAATAAAAATTTCTAGCCAAAGACTGATACCTTTCAATTTCTTCTTTTCAGGTATTACACTCTATCATTGCCCACTTCTTCTTTCCACAGTACTATTTCTTGTACATATTTCTCTTATGGTCTGCAGGAGTCCCAATCCCAGTCTATATGACAAACGCATTTAAATTTCCAGGAATATGTAACAAACAATATTATTTTTTGATATATTTCAAATAAAACTATTTTTTATATCCTTTTATATTTATGTTCTCATTTTTTATCTTCAACTATGTTGAATGTCAAGAAATTATGTTTATTTAATTTGAATTATATTTTTTTCATGCATATCTTTTTCTCTTTCTATGCATATAACTTTTTTTGTCCTAGCACATATAGAGACATACATGCCAGATGGGAAATTTTGAACATAGCAAAATGGATTATATAGTTTCAAAAAATAAATGGGACTCTAGAGGCCACATGTCATTTATGCATGGATACCATTGGTTCTCCATGCTTTTTGCCACATATCCACTGCAGTTTCCATCTGCGTTCGCTACTTTTTCCCCATCCCTGTGCATTTATTCCCAATTCAACCCAGCAGGGACTACACTGCCATGCAACACTTTTTATTGTTGACCCTGCTAAAAATAACATAGTTTTATATATATTACGTCTAAAATGATATTGTAAATATATAAACCTTTACGGATCAATATCGCAGCTCATCGGAGGAAAGTCGTGCGATTGCACTGTTTCTTATCAGTTTCTTACCTTCTCAGTTTCTTCACAGTAAATGTGCAAACACCTCTGTAAATATATCTCTTCAAAATTGACGGAATGGAGTAATCACGAAAACAAAATCGAAAAGATACTAATAATACCAAGTTTGAGAGAGAAATGTTTTAGTGGGTTGTGAGAGAAATGTTTCAGCGGGTTGCGAGAGAAATTTTTCGGCGGGTTGATAGTTATCTAGAGAACGCGAGAAACAGAGGCATAGTATGGGAAAGATTTGCAGCTTCCACGGGAACAAGTGGAACTAATAGCCTTTCACATGAAGAAGCGATATGCGGGGAAAATGAAGGTGTTGTTCATCAGCACTTGATCTCTAGCGTAGTGTTTAGATGGATTGAAACAGAGAACAGACCTAGGTGGGAATTAGAGAACATTTGGGATAATGTGAATATACGTCAATTAGATGACATAGGACGAAAACCCAACTATGAATGGCGTTGTGAACAACAGTGGCCAAAATGTGAATATCCAGCCTACAATGGCTGAAAACGTGAATATTATTTTGCACCGAACCATCATAGATTGGAGTCACCTCGATGGAAATGTGTGGAGCCAACAAATTGCATGGAGTGGCAGTTTTGCAGATTGTCGTCGAGTACTACAACTCTTGGAAGACAATAGTAATACTGCTAATTTTATGGAATTGATATATGAACGTTTTTATCTTCATCGTCATTTGCGAGAGCAGTATATTGTCGTCCATGGCAGACATCCCTCAGTTGCTGCTATTGCAGTTGTTGACTCTTCCCCAATAGTCGTTATTTCAGGCACAAGTGATGGTGAGGGAGACAAATTGTTATGTGACATTTGTCATGATACACTATCAAATGGGAAGATGATGCAAAACAATTGCAGCCTTGCAATCACCTTTTTCATTGGAACTGCATCTTCAAGTGGTTTTATTTAAAACTTGAATGCTCACTATGCATGAATGAATTTCAGAGGCAAATTGCATGAATGTCTCACTCTTTTTAAATCTTTCTACGATCTTTTTCATCATTAACCCAACATAATTCACGGGTTTCAAAAAGATTTCAGGTGAAGTTTTGATAGTTTTTTTCATTTAGAATATTTGTAATTCAAATCTAGTTTGAGCGGGTCTAATGGTTAAAAACATGTGTTTCCTCCTAAAAGGTCACAAGTTCTTAGTAAATGCAATGTTAAGTAATTCACTTTGTTTTGTTTCTTAGTAAATGCAATGTTAAATAATTCACTTTGTTTTGATTGAGTTTTTACATAGATGAGGAATCACACATAATGGTGTGTTATCATCATTATACATATTTTAACGATGAGCATTGAAGGAGGATGAATGTGATGATTGACATAATAAGAGTAATTTCAGTTCTTTTATGTTTGTCTTTATATATGAAGAGAAAAGTGTTGCAAGGTGATATGTTCTTCATAATTTAGTTACATGTCATAAAATGGTGTGTTATCATCATTATACATATTTTAAGGATGAGAATTGAAGGAGAATGAATGTGATGATCGCCATAATAAGAGTAATTTCTTATGTTTGTGTTTATATGAAGAGAAAAGTGTTGCAAGGTGATATGTTCATATTTTAGTTACATGTCATAGAAGAGGGAGAATGAAGCTATGATGAGACAAGTGTTGCAAGGTGGTATGTTCTTCATAATTTAGTTACATGTTATAGAAGAAGGAGAATGAATCTATAGTTGAACAATCCCACTATACCATGAGTGATTAGACATTAGAAGATTGCTAGTACTTCATTTCATTGTCATAATTTGTAGCATTTATCATACCCTAAACTAGTTTCATTTCTTTTCCTTTATCTAAGTTATAAACTTCCTCCTCACACTTACTATTTATAATTATTATTATTACAATTAAAGTAAATTATTAACTCAAAATAATAATTTAAAATAACAAGATTGTTTTTGTTTAAAAATTAGATATTTATTTAAAATTAAAGACATAATATTTCATTTTTATATTTATTTGTAATCAATTTTTCAATAATATGAAAATTTTGAATAATAGTAAAAATAGAAAAATAATAAATTTATTATGTTAACAAAATCTAATTTTTGAATAATAATAATAATTTAGTTTAATATTATAATTTAGCTAAACATTAAATTTTTATGTGAAAGAATATAAAAATTAATATTTATATATCTTAATACGTAATTAGAGATATTAAATTAAAAAAAAAATAGAAAATAATTGATTTTGAACCTCGTAAAATTTGGACATAATTAAAATTGTAAATAAAATTATAATTATATTTAAAATAGTGTATTGCAAAAAAAATTGAGTAATAAATGTATATGTATAAAAAATTAACAATAATTAACTACACTAATAATAAAAAATAATTATAATTATAAAAATTTATAACAAAATAAACATAAGTATATTCATCTTAATTCAATATCTTTTAAATCTTATATATATATATATATATATATATATATATATATATATATAATGATGATGATGATGATGATGATGATTAACGTTTACTAAGATCTAATTGGTCTATCAAATCTTAAGAGAGTAAGTGATTATTTGTGATTCTTTAAAATTTTGTTTCTATGCTCGAAAAGCATTAAGAGAAGCTTGTGATTTATAATTTAATAAACATTAATTTTATATATATATATATATATATATATATATATATATATATATAAAACAAATAAAAAATGGTCATTTTCAATTTAAATTTATCTCTAATAAATCACATTTTTATTTGGAGGTTTCTCTTTTGTTTTTTTTTAAGTCCAAAATCAAATTTTGGTTTAATTAAAATGTAGGTGTGATAAAAAAAGGTTTTGTTTTATTTTAAGTGGAATATCAAATTTTTGTTCAACTAAAATATATGTAGGTGTAGGTGTGATCCCTAAAAAACACCATATAATTCATCAAAATCATTTTAAATTTATCCATAAAAAATCACATCCTTATTTAGTTATTTGGATGTTTTGTTTTTTTTTAAATTTATCCATAATAAATCACATCCTTATTTTAGTTATTTGGATGTTTTGTTTTTGTTTTTAAAGTCTAATATCAAATTTTTGTTTAACTAAAATGTAAGTCTAATCCCAAAAAAACACTCTATAATTCATCAAAGTCATTTTAAGTTTCAATTTTTCATTAACTTTATTTAAAGTTTATTTTTATATTTAATCATATTTTTTAATAATATATTTTTAATTATATTATTATAAAAAATAATTTTAAAAAATAATTAAATATAAAAGGTTAAAAGATATTAATATTTATATTTATATCATCATCATAATATATTTACATTATAATAATAACAATTTATTTACTTTTCAAATTTATAAATTTTCATCCCTAACTCAGTTATTTACATGTCAATGTATTTTATATCTCGTCTTCATTTGTATATTAATAATAGTTATTTACTTAATCTGAACCATATGTCCTTTATCTTTGCTGGATAAATTTGTTTAACTTATATTTTTTATATTTTTAATTATAAATTTTTTATAATATATTTTAAATTTTATTTTTATTAAAAATATTTTTTTAAATAATTAAATAAAACGAGTTTAAAATACGTTTGTCTGAATCGAGTGTTTGGTCCAAGGGCACTGCGGTGTGGTAGGGTGCTCGATACCACGTGAGTGGCACACTCTTCGACGAATTTCTCTGAAGAATTGAACTCTATTGGCATACTAAGTTTTTCGTTGTCAAAGCCATATTAGCTCAGGAATTCAGGCTTAATTTAGATGCATTGGAGAAGTAAAATCGATTGTTGATTACTTTAGTTTCTTGGTTTTGTGAAAAAGCATGGAGAAACCACCCCTTAGACTATAGAACCTTGTTGGCTTCTCGTTATCATTTAATCAGTTTTCAATTTAGTTATCACATTGCTATAGTCTTGCCAAGTTATCCCCTCAGAGTGAGTTTTCAGTTTTTTTTTTGGACATCTTATGTTTATGTTTGCATAGTCTTATTATCTCAATCTAATTTAGTTTAGTTTTTATGGACCAAAAAAATTAGTATTTTATTGATAGTACTTTTTACTTTTTAATACTAGGGATATGTGTAATTTCTTTAATGTTTATGCTTATAGACTTGATATATGGCATTTTAAAAAATACCAATAACAAAAAAAAAAAATCAATGTGAGTCATAAGTAAACAAAAAAGACATCATATATGTTTTAAAGATGTAGCATAGTGATTATTGACTTTGTATTTCAAGAAAAATCACTAGCTCATTATTTCACAAAAAATGCATCTCAACATTTCTTACATGATTAAATTTTAACAACTTGTTCACACAATAAAAGAGAAAAATATTGCATGCCTAAACTAGATTAGAGGTTCAACTTATTGTCACCACTGGTTGTGCTATTGAAGGGATTTTTTATTCTTTACTATTGGCTTGTTGTCCCACCGCTTGTGCTATCGAAGGGCTCCCTTTATTAGTCTAGGCGACTTTTTCTCAGCATCAAAGCAAGGAAGTTGTTGCTTTATTTATGGAGTGCTCTGGATAGTGAGAATGGCTAGAGCTATTTACAATTTGACAGATTGACATAAACTGACATACTAACAGAGATTATGGAGGGCCCTGCTTAACTAGACTAATGAGGGATGTTTATTAAATAACTAAATGAAGCAACTCACAGGATAGTTTTTTATTAGGAAGCACACTGCTCAAATTGACTCGAAAGGGAAGTTTACAATAGAAATTATTGATGAAATTCTACACGATCTCATGTTGACTGGTAAAGGAATATGTGCACTCTTCCTAGTGTCCCAATTCCTCCATATTTAGAACTGGAAGCATACCTACTTCTTCCAACAAGTGACTGCAAGAACGTTGTAAGGTTGCTATAGACATCCATTTGGTATATGCTAGTGTCTGGCCCTTGTGGCCCACAAGATGGGAAACATATTTCTGTTGGTGGGTATTTTGAGTCCTAGAATCCAAAATGGTGTCCGCAAGTAGAGGATGTTGAAAGTTTGTGATATTTTCCATCGGATGACGTATGGTAACCATTTCCTCAAGGAGTGGTGGCTCGAACAACTTGGGATTGTTCACATTGAGAACATTGTGGAGGTTGAGTTGTGGTGGAAAGTCCCAACAATAAGCATTCTCACCAACTATTTCGAGAACAATGTATGGAGCATAGCGCAATGGGGTGAGCTTATGGTGGTGTCCTCAGAAGCAGTGTTTTTCCAATAGTAGCCACACTTGGTCGCCAGATTGAAAGACCAAGGGTGTGTGACATTTATCATCCCTATGATTTGCGTGATCATGTGCTTCTTGTAAAGCTTTTTCTACATGTGAATGTTATTGTGTGATGTTGTGGATGAAGCTCTGCACTAATTACTTCTCCTATTGTTGGCGTGGAAACCTTGAGGGTGTGATATTTAGGGACAGCTCTGAATGCACAAGGGGATGAAATCACATAGAAACCTCGAAGGGTGAGGAGCCCATGGATAAGTGGTGTTTCCAATTATATTTTTGTTGAACTACATGCATATAAGATTCCCATTTCTTATTTATGGAAAAGTATTTGCAAAGAGAGTGGACTTGAGTATGGTTGACAACCTCTATTTTTTCATCCATATGGCGGTGAAATGTAGTGGAAAAATGAAGTTGGAATCCTAGTGAAGACCATAGAGTATGCCAGAAGATACTGAGGAAGTAGGATTCACAATAAAAAATGATACTACTGGGTAAACAAAATGAGGCCACATAATGGAAAAAGAGGTCCATAGTCTGTGCAACAATGGTATTTTTATGAGATGGTCTTAGTAGGGCTATCTCATAAAAATGACACACTACTACCCAAATAGCATCATTCTTGAAAAGAGTTGTAGGGAGACAACTCTAAAATTCCATATAAATGGATTCCCATTGACGAGAAGGCATAGGTAGAGGTTGATAAAGATAATGAAGATGGTTAGATGGTTTACTTTGTGAATAGAGAGAGAAAGTGTAGATGAATTTTTCCACTTGTTTGGGCATGACAGGTCGATAGAAATGGCGTTGGAGATTGAGAATGGTCTTGGTTGTACCGAAATTCCCCCTACATTAAGAGGTTTTTTATTCATGGATGAGAATTAGATGATATTTTGTCTACGACACACATAACTGATTGAGTTTGTAGAGACAACCTTCACGGATCGTCTAGTCCAGAAAGGGAGTCTGGTTGATGATGGTAGGTTGCTTCAAATATTTCCATACTTCACCAAAACATGGATATGTAGTGTACAAGTCCTTACATGTGTCATAAGATGCACAACACACCTCTAAAATATGAAGAACCTATGTTGGGGGATGAATTAACAAGTTCACCATCTTACTGTAGGTACCTTTCTTATATTTAATAACTAGTCAATGGAACTGTTGAATATACGTTGGTCACTTTAAATGTTGTTTTTCATACATCGTACTCAGTGAATTGATGAATATTAGCAGGTGATGGTGTGTATGGATGATGGTCTCTTTATCCATAATGTTGTGGCACCATTCCTTGAGTTCTTAACCAAGTTGTATAATTCCTTTGCATATGTTCTATAGTAGACTTCGGCATCTCCAAGCATCTCAGAGTGAAAGGCTAACAAATGAACTCCATGTTTAAGTAGAGCCCCAATGGCAAAGTGAGAGGCATTTGTCTCAATATCAAAGGGTTTTTTCATGTATGAAAACTATAGTATAGGGGCTAAAAAAAATGTTGTCTTCAATTCCATAAAATCGAGTCTAGCTTCTATAATTGTTGACCACAATTTGGTTATCTATATTTTCCCACTCCTTGGATTCCTAAAATACTCTATATCAAAAGAAGACATTTTTGAACTTTTATAAGTTCATTTTGCAGCCCGTAGTCTCAGCTTCACCATGCATTTTTTGTATCAAAAATGTGTTTTTGTATGCCTAAGTTACTCAAGATCCAGTCCATAGATCAAATTTTGAAGAATCTTTCTAAGTATTATGATCTTTTATCCTTTTTCGAATTTTGGCTAAGTATTCTCATCACTGATTTCTCTCACCTTTCACCTATATCCATCTCAACACTTAAGCATTTTTCTCCTTATATCTCCACCCTCTCCACTCCCTTATCCCTTATCCTCCCATACTTAGCCATATTTCAAGCCATAGTTCAATCTATGGTGGGGGACGACCACCTATCACACTCCTTCACCCTTCCCCCTCACCTTCCTCACCCCTTCTCCCGCTATCTACATTTATCCTCCCTCACTTTCGAGGTCTACATTTCTCCCCTTTACCCCTAACTACTCATCTCCTCATCGGGTTCCCAATTTGGCAGACTCATCTCCTCATTTCCATCACCTTCCCATCCACGTGAACCCTCCATCCTCCTAACTCCACTACCTACACTTTACCTTCCCCCTTACATCACCCTATGTCACCCTTATCCCTCCACCACCTGCAAATTACCCCCACCCCCTCTCATCTCCATACCCTCTCCCTAGTTAATTTTTTTTAAAGTAATATAGCTCGAAGGTGGGCGGACACTAGTCATCCCTCACTTCCTTACTCACCTCACTCCCCAACCTTCCAACCCATCCCCATAGTCTACAAACTACCCCCTCGACTTGCTCTACCCCCAATTTTCCCTCCTCCCCTCTTGTCCCATCTCCCATACTTATCCAAATTCTCATAGCTATTCCAAGGAATGAAAAACCAACAAATGAAAATATAACACATGGCAATGAATGAGGTCATGACACATGGCAACTCAACATTGGAGATACGTCGAAACATACAATTTGTGACATATGGAGGCATATTATTGGTTATATTTGGAATATAATGAGTTTATGACACGTGGGATATGACTTGACAATGACTCAGTGTTGACTGGGAATGAGGTGGACGATGACGAGGTTTGAAAAAAATATTATTTTATTCAACAACTTTCCAAGGGTCGATTTTTCCAAGCTCCATAATTTCTTCTCTTCTTTGTTTCTTGCTAGGTGTATGAAACACTTAGTATTGTATACCATGAAGATTTGTAATATCCAATGAATGTGGGATAATATTTATGAATAAAAAGTCGAAATTTCAAAGAGGGAGAAATGAATTTGAAATCAAAGGTTGAGATTGCCCCAAGACATCAGATCGACGGTGGCTAAGTCACGATCTTTCATAGGTCATAACTTGAGCTCCGGGTGTCGGAATTGCGCAAAATGTATACCGTTGGAAATTTATTTTGATGTAGAAGATGGTGGTATAGGTTTCAAGTGCTGAAAAGGGATAAATGTTTCTCAGAAATTAAAATATCAGTCAACTGCATTTTTAATGGGCATATGTGACAACTCAAATTCACGAGCTCATATCTTGAGATCCTGGTGACAGATTTGGGAAAACTTCATATAGTTGGAAAGATAATATGATAAATATCATAACTAAAATGGTTTCCATGGACAAAAAATTTATTATAATTTCCATAAAATTAAAACACATTCATCCTCATTTAAAGGGAAATTAATTAAATTTAAAAAAAAAAAAAGTTTAATTAAAACTTTTATTAAAAAATGAGAGGGACCCATTTTAAATATACTTATATTAATGATGTGAGTTATTTAATGAAGAATTAATGAGGCATTAATTAAATTTAATGTTCCAAGAAGAAACTTGCATCGGAATTTCAACAGAGGAAGAAAACTCTAACTACTCAAGTAGTTAGAAAATTTCTTCTTAAAAAGAGAAGAAAGGCTTCATCAAAGAGTGAAGAATCAGTATTGTCAAAGGGGTAGGGTAGAATATCGGCGGAAGAAGAAGTTACAACCATGGATACACAATCAATCTTTTGATCAAAAGAAAGAAATATACATCTTCTTCATTCTTTCTATTCTTCTACACTACTTCTCATAGCTTTATGATTGAATCTCAAAGTTGGGCACAAGGCTTAGTTGTTGAGGGTTTTTCTTGTATTCTTATACAAATGTTTCTTGTATAATCATGGATTATTTGCAACCACATACATGGTTGTCAATTTTTTGGTAATGAAGAACATTTCTCATGAATAAACTCCACAAAGAATTGCTTTGGGGTTGATCTTAATTGTATCGTGTAACTTTGAGTTTTAAGTATGAGATATTTGAGGTTGACCTATCAATTTTTCTTTTATTTCTAATTGCAGTGCTTTATTAAAATTATTTAAGATGATCAAATCATTCTCTCCCATTTCTCATGAAGAAGATAAGGATGTGTTTATATATTATTAAGAAGATTCTGTGTGATGTTGATCACAATTTAATTCTGATGTTGAAGCCCTCCTTCAATCTTTTCTTGTTGTAAAAATATTTGTGTTGCACATAAAGATCATATTGGGTTATTGAAAAACCATTTTCATATAAATCCAAGCAATAAATATTTGGAGTTTTCTACCTAGCTCTCTCCCTAATCCAAGATATTAAAATATATGTCTTTTAGCCAAAGAGGTGAAACACCTCTCTAAAAATGAAGGGGGACTAATGTCCTCATGAGGTTGTCTTTTCAGTCATGATAGATTCAAGCATCATCAATAGTCCACGCAATTTTTTCTTGATGTGACAACTGATGCAGAGGGAGAGCCAACTGTGAGAAGTGGGAGAGAAATTTATTGTAGAAATTGATGGTCCCCTTGAAACTTTTTAGGTCATGTGCATTTGATGGCATTGGACACTGCAAAAAATCTTGCACCCAACAGCGATTGGGACCCACACCTTGTGTATCCAACATGAATCCCAAACATTGGATGTAAGTCTATCAAAAGAAGGACTTATTTTCCTTCACCTGGAACTTATATTCTTGCAGTAATCCAAGAAGTTTGTGCACATGTTGTAGATGGTCTTTCCAATATTTATTGAATATCAAAATATCATCCAAATACATGACTACAAACTTACCTAGGTGTGTCTGAAAGATGTCATTAATTAACTGCATGAATGTGGTTGTCACATTCGTTAGCCCAAATGGCATTACCATCCACTCGAAAATCCCAAATTTGGTATTGAACGTTGTCTTCCTTGTGTTTGATTTCTTGCATGTGCACTTGATGATACCCTACTTTCAATTCCATCTTTTGTGAAGAAGAAATCCCCTTGTAGGTGGTCCATCAAATCCTGTATTTAGGGTAGGGGATAGTGGTTTTTAACAATGGATTTATGGAGGGCATGGTAGTAAGTCACGAGGTGGAATTCATAATTTTATTTCATGGGAATAAAAAAGGAAAGGGAAGCATAGGGTGATGATGAAGGTTTGATGTGGCGTGATTCTAGAAGTTAGCCAATTTGGTGTTCAATTTAAGAATATTTTCGAGGATAGATTTAGTAGGAAGGGGCGTTGGGAAAGAAGGTTCCTTGTATAAGGTCAATGTAATGTTCAATAGAGCGATATGGGTGTAGTCCTATGGGATTTGTGAAGACATTGGTAAATTATTGGACCAAGGAGACCATGTCTAAAGGTGTAGGATTGGTCAAATTATTGTGATAAATAGGGAGAACTAGGCACAATGATATCGATTTGCTTAAATGATGCATTTATGGTAAGTGGTGTAGTGGATTTAGGAGAAGAGGATATGAGAACATAGGTGCACCTTTCAAGTTTAATATGGTATTGGTGATATTTGGCATGGAACACATTATGTCAGACCTATTGGTAGGGAAGTCTAAGTAACAAGTCGACACAATCTAGAGGGGAGACATTTCATGTGACTATATCGTGAAATGGGCCAATGGAGAAGGTGACCGCACAACACCAAGAAAATGTGAGACAAATAAATCCCTTTTGCACCCAACCAAGTTGGTATTGGGATGGATTTGAAGTAGTGGGGAGTTGGAGGTGTTGTACCAGGTCCTGTGAAGACAAGGTTCCTTTGGCTACCATTGTCCATAATGAGGGTGCCCAATTCCTATTTAATTTGGCAATTATGAGTGAATAGTGGAACAATAGATGTGTCTGGTTTATTAGCATTCATGAAGATTAGGGATGTGTCTACTTTAGTGCGATTATCGAGGGAGACAACTTCAGGAGGTGTAGGGGAGTCAGGTGAAGAAATCTTGGAAAACAAAAATTTGTTGGTGCGTAGATTCTTAAGTATACAAGAATCTGCAGAAGAATGTGAATTAGTCTTGTGGAAAGAACACCAGAGCACATTACGGGGTAAGGTGGGTGATGTTTATGGGCAAGAGGATGGGATAGTACATGAATTACTAGTAGCATATTGTCTAGATAAAGTTTGAGGAGAATGGATTTGAGGTACCACCTTACGTTCCACGGTCAAGGCTTGAAGAAAATCATTGTCCAAGGAAGGCCTATTGAAAAAATCTACTTTACGACAGATACTTAGCAATAAACCAGAATTAAACTTGACAATCAATACCTCTTATGGATCAGTGATGTGTAGTTGGATGCGCATTTTACAAAATATATTGATGTAACCCTCAACTAAATTATTGGAGAGTTGACGTAGTAGAAACCATATGTGTAACACCCTACTTCCCCCATTTTGTAAATATAACTATGTTGGCCAAGAGACTATGGAAAACTCAATATGTATGAATGTTTGATTCGATGGACCTTTGTATAAAAGGTTGATGAATGTAAATTTTGTTATTTACTAGAAAACGGATAATTGTTGTATGACTACTGGAAGGAGGGTGTTCTAAGAGAGACCATGAATGTTATGAAAGAGATGGTGAAGGGGACCATGAATGGTTGTGTTGACCAGTGCTTTGCTAGATTTAATTGCTTAGGATCAGAACAACCCTCTGACCCACAAATGAATTAAAGTCATACTGGTAGGTGGGAAGACCTCCTCAAGAGTTAATGAGGAATGAGGCAGATCGCCCATCTGCAAGGCTTCCAGAGAGCTTACCACGGACTGGCCACCTGGACGTCTCATGACCTATCTCAAAACTATTTTGACCGACCTATGAATAAACCACTTAGGTGGTTGAATCTAGCTGAGATTAGGATACGTGAGAGACTATGAATGGATTATGATTATGAATTATGTGAGAGACTATCGTATAGAAGATGAAGGTTTTTAGTTGGGATCCCGGGGGCATCCCATCCAAGTTGAAGAGTACGAGGTGAGGCCAGAGTCCAACAAGTGCACCAAGCGTCGCCTACAAGCAAGTGAAGTGATCGTGCCAACCAGGGAAATTGCGACCCCGAGTTTCTCTAATCCCGTGTTAGTGATCATGATAGATAGAATTTTTTTATTTTTTTCGACCTGCCAAAAATTGGTCGACCTGCTAAAAATGGCATCGTTTTAAATATATTACGTCTAAAATGATATTGTAAACGTATAAAAGGGCAAACTAATGGTAAGAAAGCCCACCATTTTTTTTGTCGGCCTGCCAAAAATAACATCATCTAAAATAATATTGTAAATGTATAAAAGGGCAAACTAATGGTAAGAAATCTTCTCAGTTTCTTCGCTTTAAATCCGCAGACCCCTTATTATCTTCTCAGTTTCTTCGCTTTAAATCCGCAGACCCCTCTTTGGACATATCTCTTAGAAAGCGGCAAGATGGAGAAATCCCATACTGATAATACCAATT
Organism: Picea engelmannii; assembly: GCA_009831015.1. Classification (NCBI taxonomy): domain Eukaryota; kingdom Viridiplantae; phylum Streptophyta; class Pinopsida; order Pinales; family Pinaceae; genus Picea; species Picea engelmannii. The sequence continues at coordinate 777,175 of ML779225.1, forward strand.
GTGAGAGAGAAATGTTTCAGCTGCTTCGGCGGGTTAATAGTTTTATAGATAACTTGGCAAATAAAGGCGTAATATGGGAAAAATTTGCAGCTTTCACGGGAACAAGTGGAACTGATGGCCTTTCACACGTGGAAAATGACGGTGCTGTTCAGCAGCACTTGATCTCTAGTGTATTGTTTAGAAGGTTTGAAACAGAGAACCAAGATAAGTTGAAATAATTAAATATAATATATTAAATTATATTAATATTTATATCATCATCATAATACATATTTATATTATAATAATAACAATTTATTTATTTTTCAAAATTATAAATTTTCATCCCAACTCATTTACTTACATATCAATGTAATTTGTATATGGTATCCATTTGTATATGAACAATAGTTGTTTACTTAATCTGAACCTAATGTTCTTTATCTTTGGTGGAGAAATTTGTTTAACTTATATTTTTTATATCTTTAATTATAATTTTTTAATAATATTTTTTTACTTTTATTTTTATTAAAAATATTTTTTTAAATAATTAAATATAACTAGTTTAAAATATGTTTTTATGAATTGAGTGTTTGAAAGGAGTGCAAGGGAACTCTGGTGTGGTAGGGAGCTCGATACCACGTGACCAGCACACTCTTCTACGAACGTTGTGGAAGGTACAATCCCCTGCATGACGATGGTGGAAGTACCACTTGCTTCTCATAAATTCTAGACATTTGGATTTTGGGGCATTAGTTTGTTTGGCTTTGTATTGGTCTCTGGTCCCTCATGGCTTCTAGGAATTTGAACAAAGGAGATGTTGCTTATCTCCTCTAATGTTGCGTCGGAGGTTGCTACTATGGCCTTTGATTTTACAACCACCACCAATCCCTCTGAACAAACCTTCCTTCAATAAATTGAGGAAGACATAGGTAGAGGTAGAGTTTGATAAAGACAATGAAGATGGTTAGATGGCTTACTTTGTGAATAGAAAGAGCACGTGCAAATGAATGTTTCCACCTATTTGGGCATGGAAGGATGGTAGAAATGACGTTGGAGATTGAGAATGGTCTTGGTTGTGTTGATATTCCCCCCCGCATGATGATGTGTGTTCTTCATTGATCTGGATTTAGGAGTGGAAGGCACTAATTAACAGACTGAATACAATAAACACAGAGATATGAAGAACAACACAAATATCCAGTGAACAATATCTTCTATTAAATAAATGAAATAGGCTAAAACTATAAAACTGTAGAACTAAAACACTTGCTCGAATGCTGGTAGCTATCTCTGAGAAGAGATGTGGTTGCTACGTGCATCCATCTGAGCAGAATAATTACAATGAGGCTCCAAAGGCCTTTTTAATATTACTCATGAATGCCAAAACCATAGACATCCAAAAACCTAACCCTAGGAGATGAAACGCCAAAATTTATGTGGGCCCGTATGGGTAAGTTGGTACCTCAACTTCCCAGGGTCATAACTTTTGCATACGAGCTCTGTTTTAGGCGTGTGATAGCTCATTGGAAAGATATTTTAGAGAAATACATATTATGTCGTCAAAATCTGACTGTGTCTATAGTTTGATTGTGGTGAGCCAAAAAAACACTGTTTAGGGCCCCAAAACAACTCTGGAAGTACAACAAGATGTGCTCACATGAAAACATACAAAATAATCTAGTTGGATTAGGTGGGAGGCCACTAGTATCCACCTGGAATATGTGTAGGGATTTAGACAACACCGAAAGTGTTGAAGCCACAATTACAAGGAAGTACAGAAGAACATGTTGAACTAAAAACTGTCAAGAGGAGCGATTTGGAATAGGTGGGTGGTTGCCAATATCCACCTGGATCTTTCCTCCCCCCTTAGGAAGCAATGGTATCCATTCCATTAAGTTGTCCCATCAGGTGAGGAAACTTCTTCTAAACTTGGCCCCGAGTGAGCCACTTTCATTGGTGTAGGAGTTGCCCTGTCTTGACAACCTGATAAACCCAGATCCTCTGCTAGCGAGTGCCCTTGACCTGTGTGTCCACTATCTGATCAGTGGATGCATGTTCCATGCAGTTAGGGTTCATTTATGTTGGTGTCAGTTGTTATGCAATCTCTAAGGTGTCCAATAATGGTGGAAAACATCGCCAAACGAGGTCCACATTGAATACTCGGTGCAAGCCAAGGAAGACAGGAGTGTTGAGCTCAAAAGCATTGCTACCCACGGCCTTGGTGATAGTGTAAGGCCCATAGTGAAGTGGGTGGAGATTTCGATGAGGCCCTATAAGATGCTCCTTCTGCAAATGTAACCAGACTTTATCGCCATCCTAAAATAGGTGCGGTACCCTATGTTGATCATGGCGTTGCTTGTACTTAACATTGGATTTTTGCAAAATCTCGTGGACCTCTTGGCGGATGTGTTGAATCCGCTCAATGAATCTGGTGGCTTTGTCGGTCTTCGAATGAACATGGGAAGAGTTTGCATGTGGGGTTGCAAGAGGTAGTGCAACATCAATGGGACCCAAGGGTTGGAAGCCGAGCCCCACCTGAAATGGGCTATGGTTGGTGGAGCTATGGAGAGCCTTGTTGTAACTGTGTTGAACATATGGGAGACTCTCATCTCATGTGCGTAGATGCTTAGAGTTGTACATGCACAGGATGTGCATAATCATCTGATTGACGACCTATGTTTGGCCATCTATTTGGGGGTGGAAAGAAGTATATTTAGTGAGCTTGGTGTCCAACAGTGACCAAAGAATCGACCAAAATGTGTTGAGGAACATGTTGTCCCAGTCAGAGATGATGGTCTGTGGAATCCTAAAATGGACCCACACTCGTTCGAAGAAGAGCTTAGCAGTATCTTTCCTTGTGATATTATTCTTCTAGGCTGTGAAGATGGCCATCTTTGAAAACCAATCAGCGACCATAAATAAACAATTATTTCCTTTCTTGGTGGATGGAAGGCCAGACATATAATCCATCAAGATGGATTCCAAAGGCTTCTCAGGAGTAGGAAGAGGGGTGTATAAGCCTTGCTTCTTTATGGTTGTCTTGGAAATGCACAGACAATGTCTCTATACTCTTCCACGATCTCGTCCACTTGCTTTTGTTGTAAATAGAGGATTTTTGTACAGACCACGGATGTGGAAGTGACCTTCTTCTTACTGTGAGCACATATCACAAAGAAGATGAACTTCCTGGTCTGTGAAATGACCTTACTGCATTGCTTAGCAGAGATTAAATATATAGTGGTAGGCGATGCTACCTCTGGTATCATGTACAATGTCTACCCAAAGTAATAATAACATTGCAAGGTCTAGATTCATAAACATCATGACACTTCCACAAATATGGTTGTCCTAAAAGAACATCACAAACTTCAAGGGGAGAGATATCACACAATACCTCATATTTGAAAGGCTTGATATCTTAAGGTAGACAAAATAGTTGGTTGACATTGTGATCTCTTCCTTAGCGAAGCTAGAAGATGCTGTATGGTTGCGGGTGCGATTTCGTCGGGAGGTCCAATTGCTTGATGACCTCTGCTGAGATCAAGTTCTTCTGACTGTCACTATCAACAATGAAATGAAGTGGAGCCCCCTTTACCCACATATGTGAGTGAAAGAAGCATTCCCCTTCCTCTGGTTCTTCTAGTTCACTTAGCTGGACTTTGGTGGTAGTGACAGTGGCACTGGGTTCATCATCGATAATCTGCTTCCCTCCTTCTGGATTTTATTCGGAGTCTGAATCGGCCTCAGACTCGGACGCCTTCAGGTCGGCCACGAGTGACTTCTTGGAGCAACATTCTTTAGTGTTTTTCCAAGGGATTTTATGGTATTCGCACCATTTTCCTGTGTCCTTCGTCTTTTCATTTCCCTTCTTGTGTTGTGGCTTGGACTAGTTGTCCTGAGAGTGGCCATTTTTTCTCTGTCCCTCTTTGTGTGGGTTGGGGCCACCTTTTCCCTTCTTCGACTGTGAGGAGTTTGCAGATCCAAGCTCTCACCTCTTCCACTTAAATTTATGCTCAATATTGACATCATATCTATAAGTCGTACCCAATGAGGTGATGTCCAGAAAATCCATTTCTATTGGAATGTATCTATGCAAACAGTTGCGGTATTTGAGCACCAAATGTTGCTCAAAGTCTTTGATACCCAATTTGGTACACAGGGTATGGAAAATATTGGTGAAATCTGGTATTGTCTGGTCCCTTTCTTGACGCAGGGTGGTCCATCTGGTCTACTGGTCCTCATAGCTCCCAACAGGGTATTATTGTTCTTTAATAGCATCCTGGAAGGAATCCCATGTAGGAAAAACCACAAATATTGTAGATTCCTCTATGGCCCTTTTCTCTGAGTAAGTATCCTACTAGTCCTTAACATGGGGGATGACCTTTAGGAGTGAAAAAGTAATCTTCTCTCTATCGAAAAAATTGTGGACCGAAAAATACCCTTCGAGTAGATTCAACCATTTATCTACAGCATCTGCATCTATCAGTCCTTCAAATAATGGAATATCAAAATTTACCTGTACCTTGAAGGGGCCCTAAACAAATATTTATTTTTTAGTAGAGATGTAATTCCTTCCCTACTCAATATGAATTTCACCCAAACTCATACTTATTTTGACCATATCTTATTGTCAATTGGATATGAATAATCAAGCTAACTTAGTATAAGGTTAAGATGTAAGTCCTTCCCTACTCAATATGAATTTTACACATGTCATTTTTTTAAAATATTTCAATGTCAACCATAAATAAATATATTTCAATGCCCACATTAAGTAAAATAATTTTATATCAACTTTTTATATAGAACTAAATTAATTGAAAGTAAAAAAATTAGTATTCCATTGATAGTACTTTCTACTTCTTAATACTAGGGATATGTGTAATTCCTTCAATGCTTATGGGCTTGATACATGGCATTCAAAAAAATACCAATAACAAAAAAAATATCAATGTGGGTCATAAGTAAACAAAAAAGACATAAGTACACCATATATGTTCGAAATATGTAGCATAGTGATTATTGACTTTGGATTTTAAGAAAAATCACTAGCTCATTATTTCACAAATACATAAATTGATTAAATACACAAAAAATGCATCTGAACATTTCTTACATGAGAAAATTTTAACTTGTTCACACAATAAAAGAGAAAAGTATTGCATGACTAAACTAGATTACGGGCTCATCTTATTGTCACCATTGGTTTTTTTATTAAAGGGATTTTTTTTTCTTTACTACCGTTGTCTCAGATTTCTTTGTCTTTGATAAGTTATTTTATATTCCTTCCTTTCTTGATTTGTGTTGATCTAGGGGTTCTAATTGTTGTTTAGCCCAATCCACCTAGATTTCCTTAAGGGGTTCTACGTTATGAATTAGATATGAGTTAAGAATAGGTTCCTCTTCCACTAAAACTTGTTGCAATGATTCTTTCTAAGATGGAGGGTATTATTTTGAAGGAGTATCCTCGATTTTCGCTTAACCCTATAATGTGTCCCTAGTTTCTTCTACATCCATTTTTCGCTCTTCCATGTGAGGAACCAATTTAGGTGGATCTTCCTTGGCTATAAATTGATATTCTTCCTTGGCTCCAACCCACCCAGTTGGTGTTCACTAATGCTTCTTAAATTTACTTGGCCCTTTTGGAAAATTTACTACTAAATGTCACATTTCAAAGCAGGTTCTAAAACAAAAGGGAACATGATTATAATCAAGATTTTGCATCCAATATTAGTCTTCACCTTTAAAAACTATTTATGTTCGAAATACTTGGCTAAAGTCCATTACCACACATAGGTGGGCATATGTAGTGGTACTCCATTTCTTTGTTTCAACACTTTTGTGATAGTATTTTCAAAGGGATTTTCCAATGGATATAAGAGAGTCAGAACCCCAAAAATACAAAGGAAGATTTGAAATTCTAACTCAAATAGGAGATAAGAAAAGGGAATATGTCAATGGGTCAAAAGAAATATTCCAAGGTTTCATACATAATCTTGAGTTTCCCTAGAACCAAGGTTTCATACGTAATCTCAAGTTTTCCTAGAACCAAGGTTCTATTTTTAAATCAAATCCCTATCTTCATCAAGATCAAACTCAACAATGAAGAATCACTTTGCACATGGATAAATAAAAGGATTATCTTTTAACAGAAGTTTCTAGGAGTTTGAAATCTATTTGTGTAAATCTACTAAATGAGGCCAAGGACTATTGAAACGAAAAACAAGACTATTGATAGAATATAAGTTTGCCTCATCTACAATTCGACCTGTAAGATTAAAATGAAACAACATAATATATTGGTCAACATAAACTAAGAGAGTTACACAGTAGAAGATGCAGAGAGAAATTGAGAAGACATTGTGAGTAACAGAAAAATGACCAACATTGTATTTAGAAAAAGAGGGCTCCCTTTATTAGTCCGGGTGACTTTTCCTCAGCATCAGAGCAAGGAAGTTGTTGCTTTATTTATGGAGCGCTCTGCATAGTGAGAATGGCGAGAGATATTTACAATTTGACAGATTGACATAAACTGACATACTAACAGAAATTATGGAGGGCCCTTCTTAACTGGACTAACGAGGGATGTTTATTAAATAACTAAATGAAGAAATCGACGTGATAGTTCTTTATTAGGAAGCACACTGCTCAACTAGACTAGAAAGGGAAATTTACAATAGAAATTATTGATGAACTTCTACACGATCTCATGTTGATTAGTGAAGGAATATGTGCATTATTCCTAGTGTCCCAATTCCTCCCTATTTAGATCTGGAAGCATCCTTGCTTCTACAAACAAGTGACTGAAAGAACGTTGTAAGGTTTCTATAGAAATTCATTTGGTATATGTTGGTCTCTGGCCCTTGTGGCCCACAAGATGGGACACATATTTATGTTGGAGGGTGTTCTAAGTCCTAGAATCCAAAATGGGGTCTACAAGGAGAGGAGGTTGAAAATTTGGGATATTGTCCACCGGATGATGTATGGTAACCATTTTCTCAAGGAGAGGTGGCTTGAGAAACTTGGGATTGTTCACATTGAGAGCATTTTGGATGTTGAGTTGTGGTGGAAAGTCCCAGTGATAATCATTCTCACCAACTATTTTGAGAATATTGTATGGACAATAGCGTAGTGGGGTTAGCTTATGGTGTTTTCCTTAGAAGCGATGTTTTTACATAGTAGCCACACTCGATCGCCAAGTTGAAATACCAAGGGTATGCAACATTTATCATGCCTCTCCTTTGCGTGATCATGTGCTTCTTGTAATGCCGTTGGTACCTGTGAATGTTATCTTGGGATGGTGTGGGTGAAGCTCTACACTAATTGTTTCTCCTATTGTTTGCATGGAGACCTTGAGGGTGTGATATTTAGGAGAATCTCTGAGTGCACAAGGGGATGAAATCTCATACAAACCTCGAAGGGTGAGAAGCCCATGGATAAGTGGCGTTCCCAATTATAGTTGTGTTGAATGACATGCATATAAGATTCCCACTGCCTATTTATGGAAAAGTAGTTACAAAGAGAGTGGACTAGAGTATGGTTGACAACCTCTATTTGTTCAAGAATTTGGTAGTGAAATGTAGTGGAAAAATTAATTTGGAATCATAGTGAAGACCATAGAGTATGCCAGAAGATACTGAGGAAGCAGGATTCATGATCAGAAATGATACTACTGGGTAAACAAAATGAGGCCACACATAATGGAAAAAGAGGTCAGTGGTCTGTGTAGGATGTTGATTTTTCTATGAGCAAGGTTAAGCATGAAGGTCATTCCATTTTATCATTTAACTTAACCATAAACAATAATGTTGCAGCAACCAAGATCACAAGAAGAAAAACCATGCACAAGAACACAATAAATATCCTAGGAAACCCGTCTCAACAAGGAAAGAAAACCCAGCCAAAATCCTTTGTTGTATTCTTCAAGAGAAATACCTTCACCACCAATAAAACCTAGCACAGAAGAGGGTTCTCAAACCCTACAAGACTAGCACCCAAGAGAGGTGTGCACTTTTCCCAAGAAGGTGTACTTGCTGAAATTTTCATACTCACATTAAAGATATGATTCCTCAATGGGGAATTTACCTTTACTTATACTAAACTAAACCTATCAATACAAGTGTTTAGTGGCACAATAGGTCTGACCTCACTAGATCACAATATAATTAATATTAACCAGATTAATTATCTTTTACATTTATTATTAATCACATTAAGGTGGGGTCGACCTGTACCCTTTACATTACAATTAGGGTTATAGGCAGGTCTGACTCTTGAACAATATAGCAAGGGATATTGTACACCCACTAGTGCTCATCCACTAGGGACACATCCATAGGGATTTCCATATCTCTAGTTCATTTCATTACATAGAAGAACCATTTCTTCACTAGTGCTCAACCACTAGGATCATGTTCACTTGTTCTCATCCATAGGCACAGCCACTCAACATATATTATTTCCCACTGCATTACACAGGAGAGTCATCTGGAGTTTCTCATCAACTCTTATGCTCATAGGAGGCTAATACATCATCTTCATTTATTTTCTCATGACGATGCACCTAACACTTTGAGATTTCAAACGTTCACCTTGTGCTCAGCCACAGACATGTCCAACTCAATAGATCTCCTTTATCATTGCGTTACACGAGAGAATAATTTGGATTTCTTCTGGACTCTCTGTAAGGAGGAGGCCATCTCTACGTTCTAGCTCTGTCTCAGATAGGAACCACACACCCCTCTCAAGGGATTTCTCTCAGTTTTGTAAGATGGAGAATATCTCACATAGTTCCAATCATCAACATCTCTCGGGTTTTTTATGATGGAGAATGTCTCACATAGTTGAAATCATCAACACCCCCTCTCATCTAGGGAGGCATTCTTCATCATGCCAAGTCTCATACATATGTACTTTGAACTTTGTATTGATTGTAGTCATCAACACTCCCTCTCAACTAGGGAGGCATTCTTCACCAAGTTAATTTGGTGAAGATGTCTGCAATCTGCTCATGTGTAGGAAGGTACTACATGTATACTATTTTCTTTTGCATCATATCTCTGATATAAAAATATTTCATCTCATCGTGTTTCGATCCATCAGGAAACACTAGTTTCTCAAAGAGATTTACACATGTCTCTTGGTTATCATCATAGGATACATCTCATGGTCAAGTAAATCTGTCAGAATCTTGTGAAGCCATATGGATTCTCACCTTCGATGCTATATACTCTGCTTCTGTGGTACACAAGGCCACTTAGTTTTGTTTCATGTTGCATGAGGAAATCATGGAAAGCTTCATGGTAAGACAACAACCAAATTTGATCTTATGATCCACTATACTATCTTCTCAATCTGTATCGGCATATCCTTCAACCTCAAGTTTACACTTGAGGAATATCTCAGACCATATCCAATTGTGCCTCATATATATCTCAATACATTCTTTACTGCTATCCAGTGAGTCTGTCTCGACTGACTCATGGATTGACTAAGTACATTCACTGCATAGAATGAATTTGATCTGGTGTTAACCAGATACATCAATGATTCAATCAGTTCTGGATCAATCTTGTCTGAATCATCATCATTCATTTTCTTCAAATCCATCACGGTGGTTTTGCATTCCATCATATTGAACTTATTTAATATTCCTACTGTATATTTTCATTGACTAAGGAAACTCTCATCGGTCCTCTGTCATAATTCTTGTCCAAGAAGTAGTGCATCATATTCATATCCTTCATCTCAAAATCATAAGTCAACGCTAACTTGTATCCAACAAGGCTTTTTGAATAAGTCATCAAAATCAGGCTCTCATCACCAACGTTGTGATAATATAGGTTTGGATCAGCAACACTCTTGTTGAAACCCAAATTCATCAAGAATCCATCCATATGATATAGTTTCCAACTCATGGATGGTAATACAAATGGAAGTGTATCAAGTTTTCTGGATCAAGTGTCTTATCATAGACAACTCCCTTTGTTTGTTAGAAACCTTTGGCTATAGATCTTGCTATGTATTTCTCGACACTTCTATCAGATGCATGCTTGATCTTTGGAAGTCATCACAGACTTTACTTTTGGTCTCTTAACAATATATTATACATCATTCTTTTAAGATATACTCGTATTCTTCTGTTATGGCATCTTTCCACACCTGTTCGCATGTTGCTTATCTATGACAAGAAGGCTCAGAATCAATGATGTGGCTCATGGTTGAAGAGTAGCTTGAAAAATCTCTTTGTTATCTTGGGATGTGCCTTGAGAGGCTTGTATGTTTATCTCCCTCCTGCAGAGTGAGCCTAGGCAAACCTTTTATTCCCTACTGCCATATCTCTGAACATATCAACTGGAGCAACTGGATCATATGGAATAATGTATGTCTCCCTATGAATTGTTGAAGGGTTATAAGGCATTGTCTCACTATCAATCTCCATCTAAGATTCTATGGATCTTTGAAAAGCTATATCTTCTTCAAGGACACCATCTTTGCTTGTCTTAATCTGTCTATGACTAGGGATGTCGATCTGGAATTTCTTTGAAGATTCAATTTTATCCCATAAATGTATCCTTTCACCCTGAAGGGTCTGGATTGGACTTATTCTCTTTGGGTATATGAAAATACACTAGGCACTCAAATATCCTGAAGTGTTCAATCTCAGGCTTCACTCCGATGAAGGATTCTTCGGTAGTTATGTTTTTCAAAGTCTGGTGAAGAATCTTGTTCTGAACATATATTGTGGCATGCATGTTTATACCCATAGAATCATGGAAATATTATGATCATGCATTATTGCATTGGTTGCCTCAATGATGGTTCTATTCTTCCTCTTTCTCAAATAGTTTTGACTCCCTCTGATTCAAGTGGCTCCCTCTGAAGGATAATCATCTTCCTTTGTTGTTAACTTGTCTGGAACAAGAAAACAAGAGGAACCAAAACAATAATATCTCCTAAAGGAGAATAATGAGTGCATCTCTAGAATAAAAACAATTTAAGGATTGTTGTTACAGCTACAACACCTACTTGTAATGTAGAAAAATTTAGAAATATAGGTTAGAGGAATGACAATTACAATCATCAAACCTGGAGTCTTCACTTGGAGTGTGTTGTTCCTCTGAATGCACTAAGATCCCTTTGGATCCATGACTTTAGTAAAAGGTTCATTCTTCCTGAAATTTCCCTCATGGAAAATAATATATACAAGTGCATACCTGAGGGTGATTATATGATTTCTCCAATGGCTCCTGGTTGATCTTTGTCCTCTTGACATCTTCATGAAGGAGGTATGTCATAGTGACACCTTTTTATATCACCCACAATAATTCTTCCTTTTGAAGTCTTGTCTTCCATAAACTTGAATTTTCTTAATCCATCAAGCTTAACTTCCATCATCATTTTGTTCATCATAATTTTAGATTCTTCACAACCCTTTGTCAACTGGGCTAGAAAACCTAATGGCTAGACTAGGCTAGCACTTTTAGGTTTTGTTGGACTTATGACTGCCAACAATAATCCTTTGAAATATGGGATAACATTGATGAGCTGAAAATCTCCTTCAATGAGTTGCAGAAACCCTAATACTGAAATTTCTGCAGAAATTAGCGAAACCCTAGAAACCCTAGGGAAAAAATTCAAAATGCTCGAAAATGCAATTTGAAGCTTGTTGTAGGTGCACTGAAGGAGGCCGTACACTCCTATGTACTTTTTATCCCTCCAATTTTTAAGTGTTGAAAACTCTCAGAAGAGTAAGCTATACGGATTTTCTGGAAACCCTAAGAGGGTCGTATGGTTTCTGCAGAAGAGAGAGAGGATGGTTGAAAGTTGTTTATGAAATGGTTTCTTCAATACCTATGCTCTGATACCATGTTTATTTTTATATGAGCAAGGTTAAGCATGAAGTTCATTCCATTTTAGAATTTAACTTAACCATAAACAATAATGTTGCAACAACCTAGATCACAAGAAGAAACACCATGCACAAGAACATAAGAAGTATCCTCGGAAACCCTTCTCAAAAAGGGAAGAAAACCAAGCCAAAATCATTTTCTATATTCTTCAAGAGAAGTACCTTCACCACAAATAAAACCTAGAACACAAGAGGCAGCTCAAACCCTAGAAGACTAGTACCCAAGAGAGGTGTGCACTTTTCCCAAGAAGGTGTACTTTTCCCAAGAAGATATGATTCCTCAATGGGGAATCTAACTTTACTTATACTAGACTAAACATGTCAACAGAAGTGTCTATTGGCACAATAGGGCCAACCTCACTAGCTGAAAATATAATTAAATATATTAACCAGATTAATTATCTTTTACATTTATTATTAATCACATTAAGGTGGGGCCGACCTGTACCCTTTACATTACAATTAAGGTTACAGGTAGGTCTGACTCTTGAAGAATATAGCAAGGGATATTGTACAACCAATAGTTCTCATCCACTAGGGGCGGATCCATAGGGATGTCCATATCTCTGGCTCGTTGCATTATATAGAAGAACCACTTCTTCACTAGTGCGCAACCACTAGGATCACGTTCACATGTGCTCATCCACAGGCACGTCCACTCAACAGATCTTCTTTCCCACTTCATTACACAGGAGAGTCATCTGGAGTTTCTCATCAACTCTTATGCTCATAGGAGTCTAATACATCATCTTCATTTATGTTCTCATGATGATGCACCAAACACTTTGGGATTTCACACGTTCACCTTGTGCTCAGCCAGGGGCACATCCAACTCAGCAGATCTCCTTTTTCACTGCGTTACACATGAGAATCATCTGGATTTCTTCTCAACTCTCTGTAAGGAGGAGGCCATCTCTGCGTTTCATCTTTCTCTTAGATAGTAACCACACACCCCTCTCAGGGGATTTCTCTCAAGTTTGTAAGTTGGATAATATCTCACATAGCTACAATCATCAACATCTCTCAAATTTGTAAGATGGAGAATGTCTCACATAAATGCAATCATCAAAACATGAGTGGTATTTTTATGAGATGGGCTGAGTAGGGCCATCTAAGAAAAATGACACACTACTACCCAAATAGAATCATGATTGAAAATATTTGTAGGGATACCACTCAAAAATTCCATGGAAATGGATTCTTGTTGATGAGAAGGCATAGGTAGAGGTTTATAAATACAATGAATATGGTTAGATGGCTTACTTTGTCAATAGAGAGAGTAGGTGCATATGAATTTTTCCACTTGTTTGGGCATGGCAAGCCGGTAGAAATGACGTCGGAGATTGAGAATGGTCTTGGTTGTGCCAAAATTCCCCTCGCATGAAGAGGCGTGTTCTTCACAGATGAGAATGAGATGATATTTTTTTTGCGACACACATAAATGATTGAGTTTGTAGAAACAACCTTCATGGATCATGTAGCCCGGAAAGGGAGTCTGGTTGATGATGGAGGTTGCTTCAAATATTTTCATACTCCACCAAAACACAGATATGTAGTGTACATTTCCTTCCATGTGTCATAAGATGCACAACACACCTCTAAAATGTGAAGAACCTATCCTTGGGGTTGAATTAACAAGTCTCCCATATTGTTGTAGGTACCCTTCTTATATTTAATAACCAATCAGTGGAACTGTTGAATATACGTTTCTCACTTTAAATGTTGTTTTTCCTACATCTTACTCTATGAATTGATGAAAATTAGCAAGTGATGGTCTGTATGGATGATGGTCTCTTTACCCAGAATGTAGTGGCACCCTTTCTTGAGTGCCTACACCAAGTTGTAGAATTCATTTTCATATGTGATATAGTAGACTTTCGCATATCCAAGCATCTTATAGTGATATGCTACCAGATGACCTCCATGTTTAAGTACGACCCCAATTGCAAAGTGGGAGGAATTTTTCTCAATCTCAAAGGGTTTTTGCATGTATGACAACCAGAGTATAGGGGTTGAACAAAATGTTGTCTTCAATTCCATAAAATCGAATCCATCCTCTATAGTTGTTGACCAAAATTTGGTCATCTATATTTTCCCTCTCCTTGGATTCATAAAATCCTTGATATCAAAAGAAGACATTTTTGAACTTTTATAAGTTAATTTTGCAGCCCTCGGTCTCATCTTTTCCAAACATTTTTCGAATCAGAAATTTATTTTCGTATGCCTAAATTATTCAATATCTGGTCCATAGATCCAATTTTGAAGAATCCTTCTAAGTATTATGTTCTTCTATCCTTTTTCGAATTTTGGCTAAGTATTCTCATCACTTATTTCTCTCACCTTTCACTTCTATCCATCTCAACACTTAATCATTTTTCTCCTTATCTCTCCACCCTCTCCACTCCCTTATCCCTTATCTTTCCATACTTATCCATATTTCAATCTATGGTAGGGGGCAGAAACCCATCACAATCCTTCACCCTTCCCCCTAACCTTCCTCACCCCTTCTCCCACTATCTACATTTTTCCTCCCTCACTTTCATCTTCTACATTTCTCCCCTTTACCCCTCACTACTCATCTCCCCATCGGTTTCTCGGGTTCGCGTACTCATTTCCTCACTTCCCTCACCTTCCCATCCCCGCGAACCCACCATCCTCCTAAATCTATTGCCTACACTTTACCTTCCCCCTTACATCACCCTACGTCACCCTTATCCCTCTGCCACCTACAAATTACCCCCGCCCCCTCTCATCTCCTTACCCTCTCCCTACTTAATTTTTCTTAAAGTGATATAGATTGCGGGAAGGAAAACACCTATCATCCCTCCCTTCCTTACTCACCTCACTCCCCAACCCACCAACCCATCCCCACAACCTACAAACTACCCCCTCAACTTCTGCTACCCACAATTTCCCCTCATCCCCTCTCGTCTCATCTCCCATACTTAGCCAAATTCTCAAATCTATTCCAAGGTATGAAAACCAATGAATGAGAATATGGCACATGGAAATTAATGAGGTCGTGACACATGGAAACTCTACACTAGAGATACGTGGCAACATATAGTGTGCAACATATGGAGGCATATTATTGGTTATATTTTTCATCTAATGAGTTTATGACACGTGGGATATGACTTGAAAATGACTCAGTGATGACTCAGTTGGGGAGTTGGAGCTTCTTCAGGTTGTAGCCAGAGAATTAGGAATTGGAGCCTCCTTCCAGTTGCAGCTGAAAAACAAAGGAAGTTGGTGCTTCCAATGAATTTAATTCTTAAATACATATAAGAAAAAGAATTATGTGGTTTCCTCCCGCTTTGGGTTTCCACGTAAAAACATTGGTGTATTGTGTATGTGTATGATTGCTCATTTGTTCATTGTTTACTTACTCTACAACTATTGGATGATAATGCTACATTGATATAACACTTTCATTTGTGGTTAAAAAGGATTGAATTACTCTATTATTGATTCACGCACCCCCCCCCTTAGTAAATGATAAAAAAAGTATTGTATGTTATGTTTTTATCCTTGGTTAAGGACCTTTCTCTTTGGCCCATAAGACACAATAAAATACTTCTCTTTATTCAACAAAAGTGGAGTACCTAGCAGAGGTTAATGCAATTCAAGAACCTTTGTGGCTTCGATAGATCCTTTCAGATTTTTTATTCCAACAACAACACTTGAAAACCCTCTGGTGCAATAATCAGAGTGTCATCAATCTTGTCAAATATCTAGTTCAACATCAGCTCAAAAAACACATCAAGATACACATGAACTTCATTAGAAATCTCATTCATGATCGAATTATTGAAGTCATATTTTACCCAATAGAATATCAAGTTGTGAACATTTTCACGTAGTCTCTTAGAGAAGAAAAGTTCTCCAAACGTCAATCTATGTTAGGAGTTCATGAAGTTTTCATTAAGGGGGGATAGACTCTAATGCCTCCATACTTCTCCTATTGTGTCTCCTTTGTAAATACTTCAATCCTATCCCAATTTTATCTTAAGGGGGGATGTTATTATGTTTATACATTTAGGAATTAGTTAAGATCAACTTGGTCTAATGCGTCATTAGGTAAAAGTGTGTTTCTTAGTTTGTTTATTTAATATGTCTTTTTAGCTCATGACATAGAATGATCCAATGGCTCATATTCTCCTCAATAATAACAACTACATTGATCCATGGATTAGCAGTCTATTGGTCCATTATCTCTATTTAAAGAGCATGGAGGGTCATTTATTGATGATCGATTATGAGAAACTCTCATTTAATTATCTTTGTAACATTTTATATTTCATTAACAAATTTCTCCAAGTGGCCATGTTGTATGGGGTGGATGTTTTCTCACAGGGTGTTTACCACATAAAAACATATGTGTGTTGATATTTGATATGGTTGTGTGAGTGTTTACTGAAGGTGCTCATCCTCTATTGGAATACCTTTGTTTTTAACAACACCTACCCAGCGTACAAGAAGGATGATATCTTGTGGAGAATCACATAAAGGATGAACCCTTTAAGGTTGAGAGACAATCAAAACTCCAATCCAAAACTAGTTATCACCTAGGTTTTCATGGCTACTTCCAATGGCATAGATCCTTTATGTGGCTTTATAAGTAACTTAGCTAGGAGAAGGATCAACAAGACACTTCCTCTTATTCTTGGGAGATTTAGGATAAGGTTTTCCTTCTTTCTCATTAAAATAATAAGAGTCAAATTAGAGAAATCTTTTTTTAGTATTTTTTTATATTATTTATGAGGATCATGATCATACATAGGGTCCTTGAAGTTAATGAGTCTATCATTTTTATTTTTCCATGAGAATACTAGGTTTCATAGGTTTATGATCTCGACATCGGTTTGCATTTTATTATTTAAGTGCTTCGAAATACTTTGTAATATCAGTCACTCCTCTGGTACTTTCACCAAATTTCATTCTTGAAGATAAAGGAATTAGGTTTCACCAAATTTCATTCGTGAAGATAAAGGAATTAGGTTTCACCAAATTTTATTCTTGAAGGTAAAGGAATTAGGTTTCTCATTTCCTTTTGTGTAAAACATGGTTATTTCAATTTTTTTGGGGATTCTTTGATCACCCTATCATTAGTTGCATCTCGATAGAATGCTTGAAGATTACCTATGTCTTAGTTCCTCTATCTCTCGTGCATTCAGTTGAGTGGTGTATTCCATATGGAAATTTACTCTAGTATCTTTATTTAGAGCTATGATAAATAGATGGTTTCTTTGGCAAGTTTTTCATAAAATAATCCATACCTTTTTTACATCAACAAATGAAGGTTATACTAGGTTCCATGTCTATTTTTTAAGGGTGTCAAGTGTAACCTCCATTTTATGTATGTCAAAGTGTTGGATGAAATTATATTCTAATAAGTGAATATTATAAATATATTCTCTAGAGAAATAATGTATACAACTAAGGGTGCATTACATATTAGGGATTAAGGAAATATTTGAATAGTTGTACCATATTGTCATAAATAAATTTGAAAAGGGATTAAAGAAATATGATTATAGTTGTACCATATTTTCATAAATAAACTTAACACGGGTAGTTAGGTAGTCTGGAAGGCTTCCAAGTGAAGTTCATGGTCTTATGGAAGAGCCTCTTAAATTTATGTATGTTTGGCAGTTTTAGAGGAAACTATGTCTCTATAATTTAAGGGGAAATATGTTGTCTAAATATTTTTGATTTGAGTGTAAGAAGGCTTTTATAATAGGGTATAAAAGCTTATAGTACTCTTTATCCAAGTAATCATAGCTATGAATTATGGTAGTATTGTTACTAATCAAGAAGGATGTGTAGAATAGCTAGCATGTTAACATAGAGTCACTTCTTAGGTTGCGAGGGCCTAGGTTTGACTATGATTCGATTTGTACTCTAGGGCTTATAGACCACCCACCCACTTCAATAACAAGGATTCTTTGTGAAATTTGATTTCTAAACTACTCATGCTTAGACTCTGAACAAGTAAAGCTGAGGTAAAGATAACGCAAATGATCCAACGCAAATGATCCAGGAAATTTAATTTCATGGGGCGCCCACAGTATATATATATATATATATATATAATAATCTATTTTTAAGGTCATGTCCAAGCCAGCACACCAAATTGGTGTATGAGACCCCCTTGTTTGTGGGACAAGGGACCCCCCTCCACCCAGCAATTTGACTGGTAAAGTCTACGAAGGTATACATATCCTACCCCCCTCTGGATTTGAACATGTAACCTCTTAAGAGGAAACACATGTTCTTAACCATTAGGCCCACTCATATATATATATCCGTTGGAGTGCCTTGGAGACAGGTTGAAGGCGTGAAATATGGAGGCTTTACACAGAGCGTTTCGAGAATTTAGGGTTTTTTTTCTCACATCAAGCCATAAGTAATATGTTAAATTGATCCCAAAATGCACATAAATGTGCAGTCGAGTTGTTGAGGAATCATTTAGGGTTGTTACTGTTACCCAATGGATAATTCACACATCTAGTCTTCCTCTTAACTGAAAATCATTAACCCATCATCTCTCTCACAAAGATGAGCAGTGAATGGTGTGTCCACTGCTAGGGTAAAGTCGTGAGAGTGTGGGACAATGAAGAAATTCATTGGAAACAAAAAAAGGTGCGCCTAGTCTCTTCTTGAGATGGGGTTCCCACATTGATCTTGGGAAACAAAGGAGATGCCCAGAAAATAGAGGACTCTAACCTCTAATTGTACACATGCCTGACAGTCGAATTACACACTCAGAAAACACCCAGGCAAGGTGAAATTCAACCCAAACAATAACTAAATGCCCAACAGACCAATTGGACACCCAACACCAAAGTAATTTGCCCGAGCAACAAAGGAATTCACTCCATCACTCAAATGGACGGCTAACAACAAATGAATTTGACAAAACTCAAAGGAATTGTCTCCATCACTCATATGGACGCCCAGCCAAAAAAGAATTCTCCCTAGCACAACGGAATTTGCCCCAACACTCAAATGGATTCCATCATCAAAGGAATTCACACCAACACCCAAATCGATGTCCAACAATAAAGGAATTCACTCAAACACTCAAATGGACCCCAACAAACAGTTACACGCCTAGTAAATATGAAAACGTGCATGGGCACTTCAGCTCAAAGCCATACATTAAGAATTATTCCATAGAGAGAGAGACTCTCAATGGAGAGAAAATTAGTTTTGGATTTATTGTTTCCAAATTCGCTCAAAAGTGGAGATTAATTCGTGGTTGGGATGGCTACACCATTAAATCAATATTCTTTGTCTTAATAACTTCCACTCTTTTACATGGATTTCATAATATTGATTGATTTTCAATTTGTTTTTGGAGGTGATTCTTATCCACTCTAGATCCATTTTGAATCACACCTCCACATTGAGAGGCTTTTTGGTCTCCAAAATCTCTAAGAAACAAATTTGGATTAGTGTTGTATGCTTCTTTAGGAAGTGGCTATGAAGTTGGCTCCTCGCTACAACTCTAAATCTAGCTCTAGCTTGTGGCTCTGGATATTATATTTGGTCCTCAGTTATGGCTATGGCTCTGGTTCTATCTCACTTGTTCCTGTAATGAAACAATCTTCTCACTAAGTCTCATCTTTAAACAATTTTTTAATCTGAACTATAGGATGAACATCCATTCCCATCTCCCTCTTTGTCTTGGTGACAGTCTATCTTGGCTACCAATGAAGCCAAGTCGAATGCTAGTCTTGTTTCTATGTGTGACCCCAACATGTTTTAATTACACAACAACTCCTTAAGGGAAGTGTGGCTACATTCCTCTGTAAGGATGAGCGGATTCTCATCATGGAAAGCATGGAAACAACCCTTTGTGGCCATGTCAATTGAACAACCATCTTACATACCCCTACATGCAAGTTGTAGGTCTTTTGGTTTTAGGTAAGTTGGTCCATCCATTTGCAAGTCATTTTTCAACCAACAGGAAATGAAAGAGATGTCATCCCATGCTTGAACTCTTTCACTCTCTCCCAATTCCATCAAACAACTACTTGCTTTGTTGTTGAGGATGACCTCTCATAATACTCCAACTATTTGGAAAACATATCCTCCTTTAATTAGAGTTGCAGTTAGCTCTTCTCCCTTGTACTCTTCACTCTCCACACTCTTCCCTTCATTGTGTTCTTTGTGGGGTGAAGTTGTGGGTGCAGTTATCAGCTCTCCGCTTCCCAATGTCCACTCAACTTGTAGTTTTGCAAAACATTCCCATGGTTTCTACAAGTATTGCTTGACATAATCTTTGTCTTAGGGTGCCTGTGTGTATGTTGTTTGATGGGAGAAGCCTTCATGTCATTCAACTTCTGCAAATAATTAAGACTGAACATTGTTGAAATATTGTAACTTCGAAGAATATTATAATTATATTTGAGTTATTATCTTATAGATCAAATCCCCTTTTTCAGATTGATCATGTCGGGTCTTGTAAAAGATCAAAACCCATTTTGTGGATTGGTCAAACCATATTTGTATGGTGGTATTTATAAATTCGGCCCCTAGTGTTTATAAAGTGGTTTTAACCACTCGTAGAAGAAGTCGGCCCCACTAAGTGAAGAGACATAACCGTAGTGTCTCCTCAACTAGTATTTATATGTGGATGGTTCCTCACTTGTTCTCTCACACACCGACTCATCTATTGATCATATCTTGAAGGAAGTTGCAGTTGCGGGGGAAAGTAGAAGATAGGTGCATGCTCAGTCTTGGTTTATTCTTGGTGTTTTGGACTTAGTCTCGGCATTGTATTGGCAATCTATTATTGAGGAAGTTTTTGTTGGGTTTTCTCCCCCATGAGGAATTCCCAAGATAAAATGTTGTGTACCTTGTGATTGTGTTTCTTTCAGTGATCCTCTTTATGTTTTTGTTTTTGAAAATGCATTGAATGCTCATGTAATTTGGAAATAACCTAATAACAACAATAAAAACTTAACAAACATGACTTGCTTCTTCCAACAAGCTTCCTCACAATGATCTTTATTTCCATGAAAAGAACATTCCTCTACATAGAAATAATTGTCTATGGTATGGCATCTATTACTACAACAGTGACAAACAAGAATTTTCTTGTTTGATTTGGACCTGATGGTATTCTTATTATTCTTTCTTTCAATGATTGGTTTGTTGTTGCCTTTAAGTGTAGGTGTGGGATCATCCTACAAACTCCCATCATTGTTTCTCTCCTTTAATATACCACAAAGATGAGGTGGTAGTGGGATGACACCCGCAATTATTGTTGTTCCTCCTTCTCTTGATGAGCAAGCTAACTTCGATATATATGTTTCCTTCACAAAAATGTTCTTTTTGGTGATGGAATTTGTACTTCTTCTATCAAAGAGTAGGATTTAATGATTGGCCTAGGGTGTGACTACAATGGGGTTCCATATGCCTTGTCTCCTCTTTCCTATCCCTTGTACATGGAAGCCCATTTTATTTAAGAGTTTAGAGCCAATACCCCTAGTATGCTTCTCAAATTCTCCAAGTTTCTCTTGCAAGATGACAATGAAAGGTGAGCTTAACAAGGTGATCTTAGTCATGGTACTAGAATCTATAGTGATAATGGAAGGCTTTTGTGCTCCTAAATGCTCTTGGAAAACTATTTAAAGACTTTCCAAGGCATTCTCCTTCTCTTCCAAATCTTGTTGTAGTTGTCTCACCATCTCCCTGAGCCTATACTCCTATGATTTTTCCATCTATATGACCTTCTCGGAAACGTACACAAGTTGTGATCTGTGTTTGTTCCAATTTGTTCGGAATGCTATGCGGGATTCTTGGCCTTCTTAAAATTTCTTCTTGAGTAATGGAAAGAATTGGGAAGAGGTCTTCATGTGATTCTCCATATCTTCCATCCTCTGGTTAAACATCTTAACTTGTGCTTTAAATCTCGCATTCTCTTCTCGAATCTTGACATCGTAGGCTCCTATATCTTCCATCTTATCTCTACTTGATTTTCCCATGTTGCAGTTTGCAATGTTTTGTACATTATTGGAAGCAGTGTCTCAGACAAGGATGAAACTACTCTCATACCATATGATCAGTAATCAAGGGGATCATATCCCACTCACTTGACAAAAATAGATACTTTGCAATTACTTTTTTTCTTCTCTATGTGTCTTCTCGATGTTGCAATTACTTGTTCTCTAGGAAACCTTTGGTCAAAACTACCTGCAAATAGTCGTAAATTATATATTCGCAATAAAATCATTCAACCATGACAATACGTTCCATATTTCCATCTCTACGGCTACACAAAGAATTTTACTATGCTGCTAGCATAGGATTTCATGTAAATTCAATTGTGAGACATAATTGCAACAAGGATGCCCAAAAATAGAGGAATTCACTACAACATTCACATGGACCCCCAAAAAATAGTTAAACATCTAGTAGAGATGAAAAGGTGTGTGGGAAATTCAGGTCAAATCCATACATTAAGAAAGACTCCTAGGGGAGAGAAAATTAGTTTTGGAAAGTTTTCCAATAGTTCCAGGAGGATGGCCATGGATTTTTTGTTTCCCAACTCACTCAAATGTGGAAATTAACTCTCTATTGAGATGGGTATGCCACTAAACCAATATTATTTGTCTTAATAACTCTTAGTAAAAAATAAGGTTTGGTAACATTCAAATGATATAGAGAGTATCCATTAAAATAACCAACAAGCTACCATAAACACAATGGTGAATTTACCCACAACACAAAATAACAAAATAACTCAATGAGACATGATTTTTTTACCCTTGAACCCAAACTAGGAAAACCAATCAAATGGTGCTCAGTATTCCTCTTTATGCAAGTGTCACATACCCATTTTTTTTTGTTTTTTTCATACCATGATATTTTATCTTCAACTAAATAAGAAACATTACTCAATTATTTAAATATCATTAATAAGACATCTCATACCTTTGAAGGTATTACCTTTAATTGTTTCAAGTGCAACTATACTTGCACATCCTACCTTATAGGCTTCATGTCACAATTTGAATCTATGTTACAGTTCTAGTGGTAGGGTTTAATTCTAGATTACAATTCTCATGTATGAATTTTGTGTTAAAAATATTTGTTGGTCACCCTAAGGGAGACCCTTATCGCGGCCTTGCTTACTTTAACCTAAGTTGGCAGATTATTTCAATTTATTACTATCACTGCAAGCAAAGGTGACTTCTCCTAACCAGACATGGAAACATAAGTGTAAGGATTAAACCATTAATCATATTGTCATTATGTTTGTTGGTCAGTATTAATCATGCTTAGCGTTTAATATGAGAGATTTAATCATTATTTGAAAATTAATACATGATTGTTGGCAGTTGTTAATTTTGGGTTGGAGGTACCCTATACTCATAAATAAACTTATTCCTTTAACCATCGGTGACAGTCCTTTCGTGTGCCAAGTGTGATTTCTTGGAACAAGAGTTGGGAAGGTAAGTCCTGACTACTCTGCGTAGTTTTGTATACTTCCCTTCATTGTTTAGTAATCTTTAAGAGGAATACGAGGGTTCTTGTTGGTTTGAGCTAGATGGCACTAGGGTTTAGTTTCTCTATCCTTTAGCTTCCTTTACTGGAGGCATGAGGTTAATATGTTGCATATTGACTCTGTGTACATTATACCTTTGATGTTTTAATCCCTTTGCTTTGGATTGCTCTATCGTGTTGAGAGCCTCACCATAATATTGTTTAGAGTTTTTGTCTATATTCTATTTAATAGTCCCATTTTGTACTCTGTCAAGGGTGGTGTCTTGTCGAAAGTCCTATGGCCTACGCACATTTCCTTTACTTTGTATAAAATTTGGTCGTTGTTTTTATCATAACCTTATCCTGAGTTTTGTTTTGGAAAACACTACTAAGTATTATGGTAATGGTTGAGCGCATATTGGTCTTATTGTGTTCATTGTTTTTATTCCTATGTTAAGATAGATTCATTTTGGATGCTTGACTAATGATGGGACCTTGTTGTTTATGAGGGTACCCATAAGAAAGGAAAGTTGTCTCTGGTCAATCGATACGTTCTTCTACAGGAAATCCATCTCAGTTCTGAGTTCCTCCTAGTAACAATTCCATAACCTAACTCTTCGTCATTTTCTTATGCAATTTTTTAGTTTTCTTCTATGACGTGTTTTGGGTTAATGCGGGTATTGTTTGACCAGAATGGTAGGTTTTTTACCCCAATTCCCGATTCGAAAATCCTGTAAGTACTAATTACTTTTCATGTCTCTTTTTTTTTAAGTGATAAAATGTTTTACTCAGGTACTATAGTAACTTATGTTTTTGCAACCCTTGTTGACAGGTGTTTCCTTTGGCTCCTCGACCAGGGTACTCAACCTTCAATATGTAATTCGATTTCCATCACAGAACCTAGATATGGATGAGGATTTGATACTAATGTTTGGATTTGAAGTTAGTTAGGTGGTTACCTAGCATAGGTCTGTCAGACCCATTTTGGTCTATATGTAATTTTCTCTGTATTCCTGAAGTTTTCATGCGTATGAGGGTTCTGTATTTTTTTTTTGTTGGAGTTTAATTTATGACAGAGCTATTTCTCATGTATATTGAAGTGGATTTTACTCCCATAAATCACAGAGTCGGGTCGACAAAGTTCTAGTTCTGTTAACTTATTTCATAAAGGAATTTTCATTGTTTCTTTTCAGTTTATGTTGTGAGTGGTTTTGGATTCTACTTTCCATGCTCATATTATTATATATTTTTATCTTTTCGTTTAAAGAGGGTTACATAACTACTCAATTGTATTGATTGTTAAACTTATCCTTACTTTATTTAATGATCAATACTCTTAACCTTATGTTTATATTCAAGCTTTTTATCATGGAAATGACATTTATTCATTTTAGTTTGTTGGTTGTATGTATAAATCTCTCTCTCTCTCTCTCTCTCTCTCTCTCTCTCTCTCTCTCTCTCTCTCTCTTTTT
>ML779225.1:802054-824720 GCA_009831015.1 Picea engelmannii
TATATATATATACTAGAGTTTCTTCACAACAACAGCTTTATCGTCTTTGCATCTAGCTTGTTGGTTGTATATATAAATTCCTCTTTGTATATATATATCCTATAGTTTCTTCACAACAATAGCTTTATTATCTTTGCATATAGCTTGTTGTTTGTGTATATAACTTCCTCCTTGTTCTACTATTTTGTTTAATTTTTTGCATTGGTTATGGATAAAATTGTTTGCCTCTGATATTTATCGTGACAATTGTATAATAGAATGATACAATGAAAACAGTAATATTGTATCCATAAACTTCCAATTTAGCTACGAACAAAATATCCATAAGTTGCATCTCTGCACTAAATTAATTAGAATAGATTATCCATAGAATTCTAAAGGAACAATATTTAAATCCAGAACATAATGGAAGAAAAAATTTTAAGTAAGAAAAACTTGTAACTGATATTTCCTTGGGGGAGAACACATGTCAAGTGGATTGTTCCTCCCAACCTTAGAGTAGAGTGGCCACATATTCCCACTTTGTCACCCACGAGCTAAATCCCGACCCAAAACAAACCAAGTGACTTGCGGCAATGTGTATGGTTCCAAGCTTTATGTGAATATTTCTGAGATATTTCAATATTTCTCATATTTCACATCTAATTTAAAATGGCATCCCATCCTCTGGTTTTTTTTTTATATATAATATGCTCCTAGGTCTTTGACACTTGTATGAGCCTCTACTCATTGACCACTTGTCAAATTGATTTCTACTCATTGACCACCTCTCAATCTAATTTTTACACATGCTCCTAGAAACCTAGGATCTTGTCTCACTTATGTGCAGTTGACTCAACCAATCTTAACCATTTGTCCCCCTTCTGTTGTCACTTGGTATTTCTCTTTGTATCAATGAATTTTCTCTTCTAACAGTCCTACTTCACATGTGCTTCCTCTTTTTATTTTATTAATAAAATAATAAAATAAAAGAATAAGTTTTGGGTGAGATCACTAGAATCAATAATGTGGTGATAGCAAAAGAATCAAAATAATAATAATAAGTTTTAAATTAAAAATTGTGTGGTATCACACAACCATCACCCTTTACTTTTCGTTCCTTATCCTTCTCTCTTATTCATTTTCTTGTCATTTTAATTATTTTACTTTAAATTTTTAGTTACATTCGTATTTGTCTTATTCCACGTTAATTTTCATTTTTTTACATGGATTTCATCATGTTGATTGATTGTTGATTTTTTTTATCCACTCTTCAGTTTGCATCCATTTAGGATCAAACTTGGATACCCACCATAGGGAAGCATGCTTTTATTCAAGGGTGGTGCCCTAACACCACCTCATATACTTAGACAAGGATACAAACTTATGTTATCAAAGGGAGGGGAGTTTAATATGCTCACACTTGGTTTCCATATTCCCTAGTCATTAATGCTTTCAGGCTATGTTATTGTTGGCTTGAATATGTATATAAGTGACAGGGATAATGTTGGCATGCATGATTATCTTTGTGGTTTGGAGAGTGTTGGGATATAGGTATTTAAAGAGGTTAGTAGGTTACGTATAACTTGGTATGAATACTTAGTTTTCAATAGTTTTATTAAATGAAAACATGGATGAGAACGAAACCCCAACAAAGGTAGAAATTTTTGTGGTAGGAAATTTGTATTCCATCAGCTCAGGTTTAGAGAGGGTTGAGATTTTCGTTGTTGATGTTGTATGTGTACTTTGATTGTTTGGGTATAATATTTAGGTAAAGTTTGTAGAAACATTAAATAAATAACAAGAATCATTGAGTAGAAAGACAAACTAAGATATGAAGAGGAGACTCCATATTTACATTACCTAGAAAGAGGAGGATCTATTATAGAAGAAGAAGGCAAGAAATATGGTATGTCAATGTGGGTCATAAGTAAACAAAAAAGACATAAGTACACCATATATGTTCGAAAGATTTAGCATAGTGATTATTGACTTTGGATTTCAAGAAAAAACACTAGCTCATTATTTCACAAATACATAAAATGATTATATACACAAAAAATGCATCTGAACATTTCTTACATGAGTAAATTTTAACAACTTGTTCACACAATAAAAGAGAAAAATATTGCATGACTGAACTAGATTACGAGCTCGTCTTATTGTCACCACTGGTTTTTCTATTGAAGGGATTTTTTCCTCTTTACTACCGTTGTCCCATATTTCTTTGTCTTTGATGAGTTATTTTATATTCCTTCCCTTCTCTATTTGTGTTGATCTCAGGGTTCTAATTGTTGTTTATCCTAATCCACCTAGATTTCCTTGAGGGGTTCTACGTTCTGAATTAGATGTGAATTAAGAATAGGTTCCTCTTCCACTAAAACTTGTTGCAGTGATTCTTTCTAAGATGGAGGGTATTCTTTTGAAGGAGTATCCTCAATTTGCGTTAAACCCTCTAATGTGTCCCTAGTTTCTTCTACATCCATTTTTGGCTCTTCCATGTGAGGACCCAATTTAGGTGGATCTTCCTTGGTTATAAATTGATATTCTTCCTTGGATCCAACCCACCCGGTTGGCGTTCACTAATGCTTCTTAAATTTCCTTGGCCCTTTTGGAAAATTTACTACTAAATGTCACATTTCAAAGTAGGTTCTAAAACAAAAAGGAACATGATTATAATCAAGATTTTACATCCAAGATTAGTGTTCACCTTTAAAAATTATTTATGTTGGAAATCCTTGTCTAAAGTCCATTTCCACACATAGGTGGGCATATGTAGTGGTACTCCATTTCTTTGTTTCAAAACTTTTGTGATAGTATTTTCAAAGGGATTTTCCAATGGATATAAGAGAATCAGAACCCCAAAAATACAAAGGAAGATTTGAAATTCTATATCAAATAGAAGCTAAGAAAAGGGAATATGTCAATGGGTCGAAAGAAAGATTCCAAGGTTTCATACATAATCTCCAGTTTCCCTAGAACCAAGGTTCTATTTTTAAATCAAATCCCTATATTCATCAAGATCAAACTCAACAATGAAGAATCACTTTGCACATTGTTAAATAAAAGGATTATCTTTTAACAGAGGTTTCTAGGAGTTTGAAATCCGTTTGTGTAAATCTACTAAATGAGGCCAGGGAATGTTGAAATGAAAAACAAGACTATTGATAGAATATAAGTTTGTCGCATCTACAATTCGACCTGCAAAATTAAAATGCAACAACATAATATATTGGTCAACATAAACTAAGAGCGTTGCATAGTAGACGATGCAGAGACAAATTGAGAAGACGTTGTGAGTAACAGAAAAATGACCAACATTGTATTTAGAAAAAGAGGGCTCCCTTTATTAGTCTGGGAGACTTTTCCTCAGCATCAGAGCAAGCAAGTTGTTGCTTTATTTATGGAGCACTCTGCATAGTGAAAATGGCGAGCGATATTTATAATTTGACAGATTGACATAAACTGACATACTAACAGAAATTATGGAGGAACCTTCTTAACTGAACTAACAATGGATGTTTATTAAATAACTAAATGAAGCAACCAATGTGATAGTTCTTTATTAGGAAGCACACTGCTCAACTAGACTAGAAAGGGAAATTTACAATAGAAATTATTGATGAACTTCTACATGAACTCATGTTGATTGGTGAAGGAATATGTGTATTCTTCCTAGTGTCCCAATTCCTTCCTATTTAGATCTAGAAGAATCCATGCTTCTACCAACAAGTGACTGAAAGAATGTTGTAAGGTTTCTATAGACATCCATTTGGTATATGCTAGTGTCTTTCCCTTGTGGCCGACAAGATGGGACACATATTTCTGTTGGAGGGTGTTATGAGTCCTAGAATCCAAAATGGTGTCTGCAAGTGGAGGAGGTTGAAATTTAGGATATTGTCCAACAGATGATGTATGGTAACCATTTTCTCAAGGAGTGGTGGCTTGAGAAACTTGGGATTGTTCACATTGAGAACATTTTGGATGTTGAGTTGTGGTGGAAAATCCCAGTGATAAGCATTCTCACCAACTATTTCGAGAACAATGTATGGACCATAGTGCAGTGGGGTTAGCTTATGGTGGTTTCCTCAGAAGCGATGTTTTTCCAATAGTAGCCACACTTGATCGCCAGGTTGAAAGACTAAGGGTCTGCAACATTTATCATGCCTCTGCTTTGCGTGATCATGTGCTTCTTGTAAGGTCGTTTCTACCTGTGAATGTTATCGTTTGATGTTGTGGATGAAGCTCTACACTAATTTTTTCTCCTATTGTTGGCATGGATACCTTGAGGGTGTGATATTTAGGGGAATATCTGAGTGCACAAAGAGATGAAATCTCATACAAACCTCGAAGGGAGAGAATCCCATGGATAAGTGGCCTTCCCAATTATAGTTGTGTTGAATGACATGCATATAAGATTCCCACTGCCTATTTATGGAAAAGTAGTTGCAAAGAGAGTGGACTAGAGTATGGTTGACAAACTCTATTTGTTCAAGAATTTGGGAGTGAAATGTAGTGGAAAAATGAATTTGGAATCATAGTGAAGACCATAGAGTATGCCAGAAGGTACTGAGGAAGAAGGATTCCTGATCAGAAATGATACTACTGGGTAAACAAAATGAGGCCACACATAATGGAAAAAGAGGTCGGTGGTCTGTGTAGGATGTTGCTTTTTCTATGAGCAAGGTTAAGCATGAAGTTCATTCCATTTTATCATTTAACTTAACCATAAAAAATAATGTTGCAACAACCAAGATCACAAGAAGAAACACCATGCTACATGTCCTTTTTCTTCTCAATTCATGAAGAAAATATATCATTCTTCATATTATAACAATTCCATGTTATTTTCCAATGAATCGTTTGTCCCAATTACTGTAATCTTTACCCAATTCAATATCTGATATGAAATTTATGGCTTCCCCAAAAAAATAACTTTCAACCCCTTTTCTTTTTTTTTGCAACAAGATCTTGGCGGAAAAAAAAAATCCACATCTCCTTTAGCTGATATAGAGTTCAAATTCTTCACATGCACTTCCTTCAAACCACTTTCCATGTGACCACGACTCGAAACCACAGGCCTATTCACTCTTTATCACCTTCCTTTGTGTTCTTCTACACAGGAGCTTGTTCAAACACCATGTCCGAGGGCTTGTTTACTTCCATGTCCTTTTTACCTTATCATGAGACCAGCGCTAGGGCCAATTCCTTCGGACTTCAGCCTTCGACTATTGTCCCTTTTAAATATTTTGATTTCCCCCAGAGTTACACTTTGTCAAACCTTTCAATAAATCCACTATAAGATCTGACGGTCGAGATTTAATCTCCCATGAATGGATAGTCCCTCCCTATCTGGAGGCTTCAATGAGATCAATGGTCATGACTTAATCAATAGCTGGGATGGACAACCCTTAACTAGTTCAGGACTTCGACGCTCTGAGACTTCGGGAATTTCCCACTCCCGATTTGTTCCACTTCCCCGGAGTGACAACCGTCGAAGTACTTACCATGTCATTCCACTGTTTAATAGGATGATTAGGACTTAATCAATAATTTGGATGGAAAGTCCTTAAAAAATTCGAGACTACAGGACTTTTCCACTTCCCCAAAGTGATAACTGTTGAATTTCTTGCACCATCCTCCCACTTCTTCATCCAATGGTCGAGAAAGATTCTTCTCATTTCATGGATCTTCACTCTCAATCCTTTGCTTAGGATTTTTTCCTTCCTAAAGTGGATGTGAATAAATTTGATGGCTCCAACCCCACTAGCCCAGTCACTCAAATGGAACACTATTTCTTATTTCCTAGAATCATTGATGAATTAATTAAACTACATATCATTGTCCTCTATTTAGATCTGGAGAATTTGTTGGCAGAGTTACTTATACTGAGAAGGGGGGTGCATGAGTATAGGAATATTTTTACTTTTCTTACAATATTTATCAATTTATTACTTCATCACTCATAAGCAGTTAATAAGAAATGTATATACCAAAATTTATTTTCCAAGTTTAACTTTCTCCAAATGTAATCTATCCACTATTTTAGGATCAATGTAACAATGACTTGCTCTTGAATCAACTAAAATAGAAATAGTTTGATTAATGATTTTACCTTCCACCTCGATCATATTGGATTGGTATTTTGTTTGTCGATCATCTAAGGTTGCATATATTCTTCCCATGTCTTCTATTGTTGTATCCTCTTGGATGTTGTGCATGATCTTCACTTTGTCCTTTATGTCAGGTAAATCCGTGTACAAGTGATCTTCTTTGCATCCCCAACATTGTATTGGTGGTATTCCCCTTTTTCCCAAGGATTATTCTATCTTGGATTCATCCTTAGCATACTAGTATTGATGATTTTTATTAGGGATATTTCTATTGAAAGGAGGTTGGAATCCCTTCCTCCTATGATCAGACTTCTCCTTCTTCGTATCCTTCCAAGATTTTTGCAAAGACTCTTTGCAAAGTACTTAGCCTTCCTAATGGTCTCAGTCAAATTCTTCGGTTCATCATATTGAATATTATCTTTATAAAAGGATGTAATTCCACTCAATAACCTCTATATTTTCACCTTTTCATATTTTATAAACCCCACATGCTTTAGCAACCCCACGAAATTATTTTCATACTTTTCCATGGTCATGCTTCCCAACCCGAGTTCAAAGAAATCTTCCATTTTCTTGTCATCGAAGTGCTCTGAAAGGTAATACTTATGAAAATACTTCTTGAACTTCTTCCAAGTGATCCTACTCTCATTAATGTGCTCAACTTGCTTCAGCTCATCCCACCACATAGTCGCTTTCCCATGTAAATGGTATGTGGAAATTTTGGCTTCTACGTTTTATGAGTAGTTATGCAATTGAAAATACCTCAAGATTCCAAGAAACCATGCCTCAACATCATCTTCCCTTTCTCTTTCACAATCAAAGGATGGTGGCTTAAGATTCCTCAACTCTCCTTGAAAACTGTCCAATTCATGTCTTCTTCTTTGGTGCCTAACAAGAGACACCTCTGGAAAATTATGGAATCTTCAGATGCATAAATTTTCCTTGTTGAGTAGGGAGGTGAGAGATTTCTATGAGTTCTACTAGAACTTCTTGAATAACTGACTCTTCTTTCGTCATATCTTCTTTCATGACATCTTCCCTCTTCCTCATATTTTTCATTTGATCCATTATTTGTTTTCTTCTATAACTGATTTAAGCTTTGCATGACTTGATCATTTATCTGATATTCTTCTCTTATTAGTCTCTGATTATCTTCTTTGTAACTATGCATTTCTATTTGGAGGCTTCTCACAGTCTTTATATTTTTTTCTTGCTCCCCCCTATCCTTGTGTCCATTGGATTCTATATCTACGTTACCAACACTGATATTTTGACCCTTGACCTCTTTCTCATGGTTGTAATATCCCTCCCCTTCTTCCATTTCTTGAATATGCGTTCTTAAACTGAATTGATATGTTTACATCCCTTAATTCTTCAAAATGTGCAAGTAACCATTTTGTTAGGGTTATGCATATTATAAACAAAATTTTCCAAACAATGTTACAGGTCATTTTTCTTCTCAATTCATAAAGAAAATATATCATTCTTCATATTATAACAATTCCATGTTATTTTCCTATGAATCATGTATCTGAATTACAGTAATCTTGCCCCAATTCGATATCTGAGATGAAATTTATGGCTTCCCAAAGAAAATCACTTTCATTCCCTTTTCTTTTGTTTTGCAACAAGATCTTGTTGGAAAAAAAAATTCAACATCTCCTTTAGTTGATACAGAGTTCAAATTATGCACAGACGCTTCCTTGAAACCACTTTCCATGTAACCACGACTCGAAACCATAGGCCTATTCACTCTTTATCACCTTCCTTTGTGTTATTCTACACAAGAGTTTGTTCAAACACCATTTTCTAGGGCTTGGTTACTTCCAGGTCCTTTTTACCTTATCATGAGACCAACGCTAGGGCCAATTCCTCTGGACTTCAACCTTTGACTATTCTCCCTTTTCAATCTTTCGATTTCCCCCGGAGTTACACTTTGTCAAACCTTTAAATAAATCCACTAGAAGATCAAAAGGTCGAGATGTAATATCCCATGAATGGATGGTCCCGCCATATCTGGAGGCTTCAACAAGATCAACGGTCATGACTTAATCAGGAGATTGGATGGATGACCCTTAACTAGTTCAGGACTTCGACGCTCCGAGACTTTGGCACTTTCCCACATCCGAGTCGTTCCACTTCCCCGGAGCGACAACCATCGAAGTACTCACCATGTCACTCCATTGTTTAATCAGACGATTAGGACTTAATCAAGAATTTGGATGGAAAATCCTTAAACAATTAGGGACTTCGGTGCTCCGAGACTCCGAGAATTTTCCACTCCTAGGTCGTTCCACTTCCCCAGAGTGATAACTGTCAAAGTTCTTGCACCATCCTCCCACTACTTCATTCAATGGTAGAGAAAGGTCCTGAAGGGATCTTAGATCGGTGGTCTACGTGCATCCATGACTTTAGTCTTTCACACTTTTCACTGGTAGAGACCTTGGACACCCTGGGAGGCCATACTCCCGGAGATGACATCGCATGTTGATGTAACTTATGGTGATTTGGACCCATGTAATTTGTGCCAAGTATCACTAAAAAATGAACAGGTTAGGGTCCAAAAGATACTGAATCCTAGTGACACATGTTCCCATGTGGCACCCCTGCCACATGGCCTATGACACATCATCCATAAAATGGACGATCCACATTCTATGCTCTAGATCTGATGGTCTGCACAATTTCATGGACTGCGGATTTACATTTCGCAATTTTGGCACTTCGGGGCTTTGATACTTTGGGGCTTCAATACTTTGGGGCTTTGATATATAAGATACCCAGTAATATCCAAACTGGTGAAGTTATGAAGTCTAGAAACTTCACTAAAATTCCACCATTTATATATCTGACGTTCAACATTTCTCTCAAATTCCTTCTTTTGATCTAATGGTCGATGGAAATTTGGGACATCGATGCTCTAGGACTCTGGGTTATAGCGGTCCTAAAAGGCCCAATTATCCCATATTTAAACTTCCCAAAGTGGTCAACGTCGGATGACCATGATCACCAATGGATATTTCCCCGAGCCTCCTATCAGATCGGATGACCGACGAGATTTCATGACTTTGGCCTTCAACATTTCATGCTTATGCATACCTACCATAATCATCGAAGTGATGAAGTTCTGGAGTCTCCATCTCCTTCTTGGCTTTGATCGATGGTTGACCATCGACTAACTCGATCTGATGGTTAGGACTTAATCCCACCCAACCCCTGGTTTCACATCTATCTGGCGATCTTCGTTCCCCTGACATCTGATCTAATGATCCATAACTCCTTGATTCCATGGTGGTGATAACTCCTTAATTAAAAAGGGAATGGTAACAATTCTACAATCCTTTACAAATTATCTTTGTCCTGCACAATGATCTAGATTCTACTTGATCTCTGCAATGCTATCTCTCTTGAGCTTTAATATTTCAAGGACATATTCTTTCTTAACCATAATACCATGTCCAATAGTTATGGCCCATACTAGTCTAATGTTTTGTAGTATACCTAGGGAGGTAATATGGGGTACCTAGGGAGGTACCCAATGGGAATGTGGTTATGTATTATTAGTGGAAGTGATTTAATATATGAGAATGTGGTCATTCAATGTAAGGTGGACTGGGTCCACTATATTAATAAAGGCCCACTATGGTAGTTAAATGTAATAAATGTGAGAAGGCTCTCTAGAAGGTTCCTAGGAGATAGAGAGAGCTATATAAACAAGTGTAAGAAATGAAATGAGACATAGTGAAGAATATTGTGAATGTATCAAGCATTTCTTGAGGACTGTTGCCCTTCCTTAAGGATTAATATATGGTGTTACCCTACCTCAAGGGTTTTCTCTACATTCTTGTGTTCATTGTTATGGTGAATGGTTTGGTGTTTATTATTTGTTTATTTTCAAAATTATCTCCAGATATATTCAGGTACTTAACACGTTTCAACCTGAATCTCTGATACCAATCTGTAATGCACCCAACAACCCACAAGTCGAGCACGCTAACTTCAAGCCCGCTTTTGAACTGATTTTGAATTCTGGTAATTTTTTAATGAATAAATATGCATGAAATATTCACATGCGTAGATAAAGATTCATGATCCCACATAAAATAAATGAACCATATGTCGTGCACAACAATAACCAGCAAGCATGCATATTACAGATATGAATTTCATAGATAAATAAATACATAGCAGAATAAATACACGGGTAAATAAAACCATGAGAGAGAGCACTTATCTTACGTGAAACGAATCACCAAGTGGATGAAAACCAAGGACGTTCCACCCAACCATAGACATTATTGTTCCAAATCTCAAAACCAATGTCACCCCTGAGCCAGTGACATGAATCCACAAGGATGGTTCTAGGGTGTCACTTGGCTTCCCAAACCAGTCAACACTCAAGCTCTCACAGGCTTTTCAGCACCCACAAAAATCCAACGTACACCATCTCTCTTCTACCCATCCTACGCAACACAAGAGAATGGACCCCCTTCTCTGCCACACAGACCCTCAAGATGTCCATGTCCTTCCAAGGCTCTAGTGCATCTGGTCAAGAATCTCCATGTCGGGTCTCTCAGGATTCACAACTGTGAGAAAAAATTAACACAGGCCAAAGCATCTCAATGATGCAGGAATTAATTCATGGTTGAAATACACCAACAATATTTATATCCCCCAAAAACATGGCTCCTCTCCCACATTTAATTTTCTTTTACCAAGCCAAAACAAGAATGAATGAGGAATGAAGAGTGGGTGAATAATGAATTGAGAGAGAACATAAATGAAGAGTGTGAACAATAACAATGAACAATGAGTGAGTGAGTGAATGAGTGAAGTATCATCCCTAAAAAAAACCACAAGATGGGTTTATATCTTTACTTGCAATTCAATAACCCCATGGCCTTCCCCAAGAAGCTCATGTAACCACTCCTCTCCATTAAACAATTATGGTTAAATAAAAATATAAAATAAACATGTATCCCCTCAAGCCCCCTCTCTTGTGGAATCATAACCCCCTATAACTTGTGTCCTTGTCTGTATAGCATCCAATGATGTGTTTATTATTAATAATGATCAAAAAATTACATTTCCTAAGCACACTGGCCTCTTTTAATTGTTTGGGGCACTCTTCCCTTTCATAAATTAACATGATACATTATTTAATACGGGGCTCAAAACCAGGGTATTACACCCTTGTTTCCTCACATAAATGGGATGTCCATTAGATAGATGTGAAATCCTCCTTGTTTCATGGGGATTTGCAAGAAAAATTCTACATGGAATAACCTTCTAGATATTTCCATAATGACTCCATCCTTGTTTGTCTCCTTAAGAAATATATGTATGCTCTTAAGCAAGCTCCTCGAGTTTGGTATGCCAAAACAGATAGTTTTCTTCTTGACACCACATTTTCTAGATGTCATTCAAACCCTAATGTATATACCAAGAAATTAGGAAGCCATTTTATAATAATTGGTCTTTATGTTCACAAACTTATCCTCACTAGAAATAACCCTAAACTTTGAAACCTTATTAAAAACATCCTTAAGAAGAAATTTTAAATGACCAATGTAGGTTGTTTGCACTATTTCCTTGGCCTCTATGTTTTTCAAACCAACGAAGGATTTTTTCTTTCTTAGTCTAAGTATGCTTGTGACCTTCTTCATCACTTTCAATTGGAATATTCTAAGCCAACCCTTTCTCCTTTCTAGTATAGATTCAAACTTTCTACCACATGTAATCCTTCGAAAGTTGATGCCACTTTGTGCCATCCGTTAGTTGGTATCCTCATATATTTTACTCATACCCATCCTTATATTTCCTTTGTTTTTGGTCTTGTTTCCCACTATATGAAAACATGCCATGAAATCCATTGTAAATGAGCTTAAATGATACTTCACTATGTCTGTTGTATAGTTCAATTCGTCATACATTATCGATTATGGGGGATTCCATTATTGGTTGGTTTTACATATTTAGATTCGGTTGGAGACCATGATGATCAAAAGTATACTATAGGTTATGTTTTCAGCTTTGGTTCAGAACCTATCACTTGGGATTGTAAGAAACAAAAACATATTTCTCTTTCTTCGACAAAATTAGAGTAGAGAGCAACTTTTAATGCAAGTTAAAAATCCTTTTTGATTAAACAGATCCTTTCATAGTTTGGATTCCATCAACAACATCCTACAATCCTCTGGTGCAATAATCAAAGTACCATCAAGCTCATTGATCCAGAATGGATCCCAGAACCAAAATGGGTTCAGGAAGACCTAAAAATCAAAGTGCTCAGAATGGCTTCAAAACGGACGTGTGTGTACACCTTGTCGATACGAACCCATCGGAACTTGAATGGACTCAAACATACACCATATGCGAAATATATCGCGGTCTATTCATTTTTCCAAACAGGGAAAAAACAATTATGATTGTACAGTTTGTACAGGCTGACGTGGAAGCTAACTGTATAGGACATGCAGTCATATAGTGACGTGGCAAGTACAGTGGATGATGATTTCACAAACACATAGGAAGAGAGTTGGTTGAATCCTAGTTTGACACGTGGCATGTATTTGGGCGAATAGTATGGTGCCATGTGGCACCCCTCCATTGGTCAGTGGTTGAAAAATGGTATGGACTCCCAGGGAGTCGAACCCGTGACCTCCGGTCTGGGCGGTGAGTGACTTAGCAGGTTCGGGCTACCAGCCCGCCCACATTGGTACATGATATGTATAGTGGGAAGTTTATATTTAAACTTACCATAATGTTCGTTGGGCGGAGTTTAGGGCTAGGGCCTAGCCCCAACCCCGATGCAATCCATATGGCACTACCATATAACCCTTTTCCACTCCTATATATGTTGGTGAATTGTTATGAATTGTTATCCCCTGTTCTTTCCATCCCCCGATTAGACGCAACACCATGCAACCATCACATGTGACCAAAAGCTATAACTTTGGCACGAAATTAGTGGGGTTAGCACCCAGTCGTTCGAGATAGCCCGTCGACCAAGGTGTGTAATGAGAGGCCTATGACCATGGGTCTAACTGTATATAAGGGCGCGTGGAGGCATAAGCACTAGGTCATATGGCCACACCTGTGACCACAATCCGAGAGCTAAGGGCTAAGGACCAGTGCCAGCCAGCCCAAGGCCAGATGGAGGGCGCCCACATGACCAGGGGCCCATATTTTAGGGGTTTCACCCTGTATGTTTCCCAATTTATGGGTTTTAAACTTTATAATATGATGTTTAGTGGATTTTAAGCCTATTTGAGGGGATTTTGGCCATTTTTTGGAGGATCTTGGGCCCTTTTTGAGGTCATATCTTGGGGGTGAGTTGGGAGTTTGTTGCCAACTTGAATCATATCTAAAATATAGGTTCTTGTCAGTTTGGAAGGAGGTTCAAAACAGG
This sequence comes from Picea engelmannii, assembly GCA_009831015.1. Classification (NCBI taxonomy): domain Eukaryota; kingdom Viridiplantae; phylum Streptophyta; class Pinopsida; order Pinales; family Pinaceae; genus Picea; species Picea engelmannii. The sequence goes on from ML779225.1 coordinate 815,558, forward strand.
AAAATGTTAAATAATTGTTAAGCCAAAGCCATTTTTATGCAGGGAATCCATTGAGGAGAGACCCTTTGTGAGCCATTTCTTGGAGCTTCGTTAATCCATTTTTAGTGTCGTTGGTTTTTATGGGTTCTTGAGATATAGAAGAAAACAGTGAAATCAATTTGTAATCCATTTCGCACATTTATGATGTACATTTGAAGCTTTGAACATAAATAAGAAAGCTTCACCCACTGAGACAAAGCTCCGGAGACGTAGGCGAGATTGTCGAACTCCGTTATCAACTTTGTTGTTTATGGTTTGTTGTTTCTTTATGATTATTTCCAGATCTGTATATTTTATATGGATGCTATGTTTCATCATTAATTATTCCTCTTTCATTCAGTTTCCTAAATGGTTAATTAACTCATGTTTTAAAACTCAACCATTGTCTTTAAAATATATTTTTGGATCACTCGCCAAAGACCCAATTCAACATCATCACCAAAAACACATCTAGCTACACATACACTTCATTAGACAAATCATTCATGATTGAGTTATTGAAGTGCTATTTTTCCATACAAAATATGAAGTTGTAGAATTTTTTACAAAGTCTCTCACAAAAGTCAAGTTTTGCAAACATCAATCTGTGTTAGGACTTTAAGAAGTTGCATTAAAGGGGGATAGGTTATAATTCCTCATTCCTTATCCTATTGTGTCACCTTTGTATATCCTTGAACCTTATCCCAAGTTTTTCTTAAGGGCGGATGATAGGATATTTAGACACCTAGGAGTTAGTTAATATCAACTTCGTCTAATGTGTCGTTAGGTAAAATTGTGTTCTTAGTGTGTTTCTTTAGTATGCACTAATATGATTTTAGTTAAGTAATATCATGGTCACGATATGTTATTGACATAATGTGATCTGATAGCTCATATTCTCCTCTCTCTTAACGGCTATATTTATCCATGGCTTTAAACCCGATGGGTCCATGACCTATATCTAAAAATCATGGAGGGTCATTTGTTGATGATCGATTGTGAGAAACTATCTTCTAACTCTCTTGTAATTTTTTTCTTAGTCATTAATAAATTGCTCGAAGTGGTTGCATTAGCTAGGGTTGTGGATGTTTCCCCATAGGGGTTTTACCATGTAAAAACATTAGTGCGTTAATATTTGATATAGTTGTGTGAGTGGTTATTGAAGGTGTTTTCCCTCTGTTGGAATACTTGTGTTTTAAAACAACAAGTTGTTGGAATGTTATTTGAGATGATTCACATCTAAACGACAATGCCAATGGGTTCATTGGTTACCCCTCATTGAATGGTGGTGCAATAAAAAACATCATCATGCCACTCACATTAATACCTTAGTCTATGGTCAAATTACCCCATCAATATTATCTTTCCTACCAGGTATCTCCAAGGTCCAGTAGGTTGAAAAAACCTTTAAATTTTATCTTTTCATTCTACACACTCTCAAATAAAATTTGTTCTTTAGTTTTTTACCTTTATTTCCCCTCCTTTATCTTTTATTCAATCTCTTAACCTTATATCCTTTGACTTTTTCCTTTTAAACCCCTTTTTCTATGGTTATTACTAATCCTCTTTAATACTTTACTCTCCCTCCAATTTCCTAATATTTATTTGCCTTAGTTTATTATTAATCCTATTTAATAATTTACTCTCCCTCTAATTTCCTAGTATTTATTTGCCTTATCTTTCATCCCCTCTCTTATTACTTTCTTATCGGTAGTCATTTCTTTACTAATTATTTTTTGACCTTCCACCATCTTCCCAAAACCTCCTTTCTTATTAACTAGCTCTAATTAATATCTCCAATTTTATTAACTCTCTCTTCAATTATTTAGTCTTTCTTTAGTTACAAATCTCCCTTAATTTTCATTTTACCCCACCTTATTTTTATCTCTTCTTATCACTTCATTTATCTTCCTCTCTACCTTTTCTTACCTTCTCTAAACTATCTCTAATTTTATACCTAATTTAACATTTCACTTTATACCTAACTTAACTTTTCATTATTATACCAATCAAATACTATGACTAATACCGATCAATTTATTAACAATAAGTTTCATCATTTACTTTTAATTTTTCCTCTGGCATATGATCATTACTAATTTATTTAATAACAATGACTAATTTCAATTTGATAATGGTTATCTCCATTCATATATATTTACTTACCTCAACACTCTTTTACAATACATCAACTTTTTATGTCCGTGATGATGGGTGGAGTGTCCACTCAAAACGTTGGACGTTTCAAAACTCCACGCGCAAAATTGATCCAAAGGTTTCTCTAGCATTATGACTAAATGTGAAAACCTGCATAATCATATATTGAATCTTTTCACTATAGAAGGAGGGTAACCCCCTTAGAAACCTTTGGATTTTAACTTTTCCATCCTTTATGAAATCCACATACTTTGGAAATTCAAAAAATTGCTTCTCATATTCATCCATTGACATGCTTTCCAACTTGAGTTCAAAGAACTCTTTCATATTCATTTCATTGTATTTCTCAGACACATATTTCTCTTGGAAATATCCTTTGAACTTCCTCCATGAGATCCTTTTCTCATCAAGGTTCTTGGTTTTCTTAAGTTGATCCCACCACATGGCTACCCTTCCTTGCAAGTCGTAGGTTGCAATTATAGCCTCTACCCTGGAGGTGTAGTCATGGAGTTGGAAATATTTCTTCATTTCCAACATCCAGGCCTTGACTTCTTCCCCTTTTGTGTGCTCACCATTTAATGTTGGTGACTTGATTTTCTTGAGTCCACCTTGCAAGTTGTTTGCCTCAAACCTTTTGGTTTTCCCCCAAACAAGAGACACACTTCTAGTGGACATCATTGGATAATTATGGTGCCTTCTCATGCTTCTTGACTACTTGTTATTCCCACTATCATCCCTTTTTCTTTGGGATTTAGATGCAGTCAGTTTTATAGCACTAGATGCTTTCTTGGTGCCAGATTATTTGTTAACTTTCTTATGTAACATATTAAAACTTTGAATTATCTCTTCATGAGCTGTGATCATCCTTTCATTATCATTTCTACATATCTTCACCTCTCTATGCATGATTATCATAGTTATAGACTCCTTTGTCTCTTCTCCCATAAGACTATGTCTCAGTATTACCCATGTTTAAATGAAAACATTTGATCTCCTCCTCATGGCTATAAGATACCATAGCATCTTCCATGATTACATTTCTCATATAAGAACCAAAGTTACTTTCATGTACCTTTAATTCTGCAAGAAATGTGAATGTGATAATTACTATTAGAACATGCATAACATACATCATTTTATCAATTAGAATGAAAAATACAATTTATCCCAATTTATGAAGGACACAATGCACCGAATCAAGATATGATTACTTAGATGCATTCCTATCTGAAAAAACTTTCCAGTGACTATACCCATCCCTCAATATGAGTTCTAAGTGAGAAGTTGCAACATTTACATACTGAAGTTTCCACTCTTTTACTCATACAAAAAACTCTTTATTAATTTATGGAAACTTTTGTTGCTTAAATAATCTCTTCGCCTCCTCAAGACATTTTCAACAACTACTTTTTTTCTCAAATCCAAGATCCCAACTAAAAGTTACGGTACAGAGAATTTTTTACTGTTTTACTGAATTTACCCCTGTATGTTATAGGTGTCTTATTTTTCTTTTTGTACATTTTTACATACCCAGATCCTAAATCTAGTTGCATGGATGTTTTCTATGGTTCATAATATTTCCATATACTATGCATGTGCCCAAAACGAACCTCTGAGTAAGGTGTTATTCCGTCTGAAAGTAATATGGTACTGAAATTTTACCCTTACTGTTTTTGATATAAGTTTCTCATATGAGCTATGTTTTGCAAAAATATTAGTTGATTGGAAATATCTCCTTACACTCTTTTGGTTAATGCATAGATACTCCTTGTGGTTCGTACGACACTTATAGTCTCGAAAATTAGAACTCCTAAAAATGTTATTTATGCCCTCAAAATTTCCCTACAAGTTAATGACCTTCAAAAATATGAAAAATTCAGAAAAAAATCATATAAAATTGATTGCCTTACTTTTATAACAAACCTTTAAATCTGATTCGTTGATCTCAGATTAGTTGTAATCTAATTTTTTGATCTGAGATCCATCCGCGATCGGTGATTGACACTTCCCTTTGGACGCACGCAACATTTTCATAAATTTTCGACGTAATCGTTGGCCATCGGTCCATTCCCTTGACAATCAAGTTTCAACGCAACTCTAAACCAGTTGAACTGACCATCAGCCATCGCCCATCGAATATTTTCATTGGTGAATCTAACTCCTCACCAATTTAGCCAACACTTGACCATCAACCCATAGAACATCAATCATTTCTCTTGGAAGCCACTTGTAACACCTTGTTAAACCGATCGACCCGACCGTCATCCATCGGGGAATTTTGTGCCTGATGTGACATGACATGTGGATGACTACATGACATGACATGTCATATCGAGGTATTAACTTTTTTGACATGGCACAACACATGGATGATGATGTGGCATGACACATCATCACCCTCTTTTCTCCATCGACCACTAACCATTTCTCCTATATGATCAAAACACTTAGCCTATTCGATCGATATTCAACCATCAACCCATTAATCAGTCCTTTTGTTCGATCAAAACATTTCATCGAATCAAACAACACCCAACCATCAACCCATCGAGCATTGAAAAATTTTCTTTGGCGACTAGAAATACTTCCCCGAATCCGACCGACCCAACTGTCGGTCATCGACATTTTCCTTTGGCCAACTCTAACACTTAGAAAATTTTCGACTAAACTCGAGATGAATTTGGATCATTGATCTCCCATTGAGAAACAGTCTCAGTTGTCGATCTACCAACTTTGTCCAACTCTATCGAGCAGCAGGTAGGGGATGACTCCCATGGCGAGCAATTGATTGCTCCCGCAAATGAGGATGAATATCAATCTTGGAACCCTTGGTTTCTCACCAAAACATGCAATATGGATTCCTTCACCCAAAGGTTGGGTCAATGTTCACTTAAATTCTTAATTTGAGGTCATTTCGTGAATTATATATATATCTCGAGAACAATATAGTAATAAAAGTGCAAAATTTTATGATCGATTATCGTCAACCATTGATGTGTTTCCCTCAACATTGAGTCAATCTTGTCGAATTACTGCATTAATTTTGTCGAAGATTTTCGTCACCTTGTCATCTGTGTCAACTTCGCCAAAGCTTTACATCACCTTGTCGAACTCTATGTCAACTTTGTCGAAGCTTGTCGATCATTAGAATGACTCACAGGTTAACCTGCCAATATCTGAGGGTACTCTTCTTCCCCAAGGTCCCCCGAGTTGCAACGAGGTTGTATAGATAAATACCATAAGTAAGTATTTGAAGATCAATCTCAAAATTAAAATATTCCCACTTAAAGATCAAATTCAAAATCCAAACTCTCAATAATATTTCTTAAAGGTCTATTTTCATTATAACAACCATCCAACAATAGGGTGTGTGAAGAATCCCTTCCTTCATCTCAAGACCTTACTTTTATAATATTTCAAGCTTATACCACCTATCCCACCAATGAAAAATTACTATTTAAAAAATAATATCGATTCTTAATATTCATTATTACAAATGTCACATGCATGCACAAGTGCACATGAAATTACCAATTAAAAATAAAAAATAAATCATTTTCGTGGCCCACCTTTTCTTGACTTCCTAAAATTACTCCTATATGTTTCCTAGATCTTTCCCAAGCTTTCTATTTATTTTGCATAAGTCTTTTCATGTCTTATTTCTTCACTTAACTCTAACATGCATTTCTTTCAGCCTACAAAGTCAATTTGAATTAGGATTCTCCTTTCTAGGCCTTCTTAGTGACTTCAGAGTTATCATAAATTGATTTTTCCCTATTAATTAATTAGTTTAAAATAAAAACATACACAAATTTATAAACAAATCTTCATTCTTATTTCTTTATTTTACTTTGAATTAACTAAAAATGATTACTAATGAAAAATATTAATTTGACTATTAATTCAATTCTCTTTTTTAAATGAATTACACATCATTATTGTTTTCCCTTAACTGTAATGCCTAAAAATACTTTTCTTTCTACTATGTATTTAAATCGCTTTTCCCTTTGATTTTCATAATAGTTTTCTTAAGGATACTAAAGGTTCCATGCATACATTACCTTCAAGTACCTGACCTTGAGAAATGGGAAACTGACGCAACTGTGGAGACACCAGTAACTTATATCGTTTTCCTTATTGAGAGACTAATGGATGTTGAGGAATAATACCTACACCTTATTGTGCATCCCTTAGTTGGTCCTCGTAAGTGATTGAACATGTGGCCTACTTACACGATAAAGTGCAACTGCCATGTAAAAGTGTCCTACAATTTTCAACTCTGGCCATGATAAGAGTCTAGTAGGTGGAAGCAAGTACATTTTTCCACCTCTTCTCATAGTACTTGGTATAAATCTATATAGGCTCATTACCCATGTGTAATTCAAATCAGAAAGTATGTTCCCTATTCCTGCATTCACTAAAGCATTTCATCAATAATTTTCATTGTTTGCTTCTATAATACAAAACATTTTTGTCATTTACGTCAATAATAAAAAACATGTTCATCGTTTAATTATTACTTCCTAACTCAATCTAGAGTCCCAATTCTTTTCAATGAATTTTGGCATCCACATTCTTGTGTAGTTACATGTCACACTAAGAAAACTATTAGTAATATTTGCAGTAAGAACAATCCAAGTCTCATGTAAAAATTATCCAATGAATTTATCATTAAAACTATATTTTTCATGCCATTGCATAAAATATTTATCTAAGTACCACATGAATTTGATTTACCGAAATCAACATTGTCAAGTTTACTCAATCATATTTAAAATTAATTTTCATAATCATAATAAGAGTAAATAATTGGGTTGTTTGCAAACAAACTCCCTTAAAGAATAATTTTTTTTTTATAATAATAATCAGGTAAAATTGGAAAGTACATGTCTAAAGAGTTCATTAAAAACGATTAATTGAATCCAATTTACTAAGAAAAGGAAGTAGATAAGTTAATGATTATGGAGCAAGGTATATTTAACTATTAAGGTATGGCCCATACTTAAGTACTGAGAAGATGTGAGTCAACAAGTTTTTTTATGGTCTAAATTACAATATTAGAGATAAGGTGAGGATATTAGTGCCTCATACCTATAATGACATTGTTTGAAGGGCCATTATAGCCAAGAAGGAGATTGTAGGTGGTGGATAGTATAGAAAAGTAAGGGTATAATGCCTCATATTTAGGCCTTGGGTGGTTAGAACTATTTTACTCGTCTTAGTAATTCATTACATAGTAATTGTTTAGAATTAGTTAGAATGATACAAATATTTGAGATGTGTATATTTGGACATTTTTATGTGTTGCATAATGTTATTTTCATTGTTATATGTTGTTGATGATGATAGTTATGTGATTTTTCTAAACATGCAAATTTAAATGTGGAATTTTATTACATGGATACCGATTAAAAATTGTGTTGTGAATGTATAATAGATTTGAGGTTGAGGAGACTTGGAGAAGGGGATATGAAAACTTGATAAATAGGGAGAGGGACTCACATTGGAGGAAGGAGGTGGAGAGGTTGGAACTTATTAAGAGATTGGATAATTGTTGGAAGAAATATTTTTTTTGTGAAAATCTTCTGAGATGATATTTGCAATGTTGTTCTTGGAGTCACGGGCATGGAGCGCCAAGAAACCAAAAGGTTTCTTGGAGCTAAGAATCCAAGTTGGGAGGATAATGTTGTTCCACTTTGGTCAAGCGGTAAAATAACACTTGGAGGAATCTTCCTACTATGCATTGGACTACATTACAACTGATAAATTCAAAATGAAGAGGTATTTTAATTGGTATATTTTTTTGTGTTTCTATTTAAATATTTCAAACATAAAGTTAACAATTATCTTCTTACCTATCTCATATTTTTATTGTTATTTGTACATTTAGTTTCCAATTGTTTATATTTAGCATTAGGAAAATGTATAAAAATTATGAGTATTGTTAATATTTAGCATTAGGAAAATGTATAAAAATTATGAGTATGTTATAGGTTATTCGATCTAGGAATGTAGGAAATTTATGGTAAAATAAAGATATTCCATTAGATGCCTTATATCAAGTGAATAGGTCTTCTATTAAGTGAATATGATTTTGTAGACTTTTATAATAGATGTTACATTTTATATTAGAGTGAAATTTCCAAGGGTAGGGTCAAAAGGGCCATCATCTCTTTGTATACTCTAAATAAATACTACCGAGATAACATATTTAAGAGGGAATGAAGTATATATCCCATTTTCCATATAATCTTATAATCCCTAAATGAAGATTACAACATGTAAATAACATTTGATTTATGTTAGGTTGTGTCAAAAATCAAAACATAATAGCAAGAAAGACTTCCATGGTTTCCTGTAGTTTTCATAATTTTTCTTCGATAAAACCTAGTAGTTTTCATAATTCTTCTTACATATAATTTTCTCTTCCTACAATAAAATAAATACCTACAATAAACATAAATGAAAATATAAAGATGGAAATTATATAATAATTCTATTCTACGCAAACTAAATTATATTAATTTGGAGTTCTTAGAGAAAAACAAAGAACCTACGGTGCAGCTAGGATAAAGAAAATAATATATTTAAATAAGTAAATTTGCATAGCATCGTCCTCATTAGTGTGACCATGGGGGAGATTCTAAGGGAAGCTATCATTGCATTGTGTGTTATGTGTTATTCTTTTTTTTTTTTTAAGTAAAAAAGAGTTGGAGCCTTTATATTAATCGTAACAAAATACAGTGTTGTGGGGGGTGCCAGCTGTCCCGCCTGTGAAGGAAACCGAGGCAGCTGGACAGCCCTGTCCATGTGGCATAATAGTTACAGTGAAGTCTGTAATGGGAAAAATAGGCATTGCTAACTCCTGCCCGTAGGAAACCAGGAGTAGCCTCTAGCAGCATAAGTCTATTGTTTTTGTCTATGACTGAGATAAAAGAAAAACTAACAGTCCAGCGACATAGACTAAGTAAACAAAACCATAAACAAG
>ML779225.1:830067-868028 GCA_009831015.1 Picea engelmannii
TGAAGTGTATTTGCGTTGTCTGGTGGCCTCTGACGCCCTCACATATTGTCCTAGAGTGTTTCCAATGCCCATTAGGATTTCTTCCAGCCAGAACTCCTGCGGAAGGGAATACAGACGAATCCAGACTGGGGCCATAGTGAAGTCTTCTTTGTCTAGGCTAAATATTTCGGTCCAGAAACGAAGGAACAGCCCTGCTGAGTTGAAGAAGTATGGCCCGTTTTCAAATATTTGGTCCTTGTCTTCTAGGTTATATAATATGATTGTGAAGAAACCTTTCGAGCTGAGTTGAAGTTCATAATCACCTTTGGGGTTCCACCAATGCTTTACCCATTTGTTGAGGTCTCTCTCAGCTGGCCATAGCCCTAGAAATTTGCCAATGAGTGCATGCTCCCACATGAATTGTGTATGCTCTCCCACTCTGTTCGAGCTGATGAGGTATCTCGACGTTTTCTCCGTCTGCGGAATGCATTTGCCCAGTTCCCAGCTCCACGGGTGCTTTGGCTGAGAGGTGCTGGCATCTGTTTCCATGTCCGCTTTGAGGCCTTGCTCCCTGGCCAGGATCTATTCTCGAATCTGCGGCGGCGGTTCGAAGGTGGGTCGAGTTGTTCTGGTTCCCGCTGGTTCATTAGCCGCTACATTGCGGTATGAGGGGGGTTGCCCCCCCCCCCCCTTCGGCTCCCATTCCCCTGCAGCAGAAGGAGCCGGTCGATGAGAGGTGCCGCGCACTGTTGTTCGCTCTGGAATTTTTTGATTTGGGATCGTTTTGCCGCTTGGGGCAGGGCTAGGTTTCTGCAGAGCTCGTCATCCACTTTCCACAACCTCGTGTTATGTGTTATTCTTATTCTTATGTGAAAATAAATTAAGATAAATTTCATCTTTATTTAAATGAAGACGATGTGTGGAATGATAAATCTGATATTTATAGTTATATAAATATGAAAGAAAAATAAATAAATTCAAGGTCTATGACCAACAAACCTTGTAAAATAAATGAAACAAGCTCGTATAAGAAAAAACTCTATATTTTATTTTATTGCATGAATAAATGTTTGATTGGGAACTAAGTTCTTTACTACATATGAACACTATGTGTAGCCTTGAAAAATGAAAACAAAGAATAGAACATGACATCAATTGTAATCAAAACGACATGAAAGGATGGAAAAATCTAATATGTAAAATTAATGGTCATAATGTCATACTTGGTACGAGAATCCATAAATGAAACTACCCAGAAGCTTGAGAAGAAGTATGTGAGGAACCTAACCTCCTTAACCCCTCACATGAGTAAAATAATATATTTTCCATGCAATAAAAGATGGAATTACTAAATAAGGCCTAAATAATAATGTGAACAAGTATAATGTAAGAAGACTTAATAGAAGCTTCTACTTCTAGAAATATCTTCCTCTAGCATGTTCTTTAGAAGATAGAATTAGAACAAATAGGAGTAGAAGGCATGAGGAATTTTTGTCTCGAGAATTATTGTAATAGAGATATACTAAGCTGGAGGTTGCCTCCTAGAGGAGCCAAGTGAACTTGGATTTATAACAATAAAGGTATCATTTTTTTTGGTGTTGTTCTCTCTGTTTTGTATTTTGTTGGTATTTCTCATAATATTTATTTTTCTTCTTTATAAAATACATATTGTACCTTACAAGTGGTATGAGATAATTCTCCCTTGCAGAAATTGTGAAAAACAAATTCAGGGTAGAGACATGTATTGTTAGTGTCTTTAAAGCACATAGATCATCCCTTCAGTGGGTATAACTATGACTAGGGGATATGATTCGAAAAATCCTTAGATGTTGATAATTTTAAATACACATAAACATCTACTTGATCTTAGAAATAAAATGATTGTTTGACGGTTTTGCAAATTACATGTGAAATAGTTATCTATCCAATTCCACTTTAATGATAAATAACTTGCAAAAAATTGAACTTGAAATGAACAACAATAATATAATCACATACACAATTTGGAGAAAATGGAGTTCACCCAATTTGGGCTACCTCTCTCGATCCACTTGAAATAGAGACTTTTGATATTAATTCTCATGTGCTTGTGTTTTACAATGACGTTTTTACATGTTTCTCAAATGAAAAAATGCACCATTGAATTGCTAGCGAAAACGCATGTAAAATTGATATAAAATACTTAAAATTCCATCAAGGTACCCTTCGACACACGTTACAGTGTAGACTCATAAATTTGTGTACCCTTGGGAATGAATTTTGAGACCACTTTGCATTAATTATGTGCCTCTTGTTCTTTAGGGTGCACACCATTAAATAGGGTGCTCCTTCTAACCAAATCTTGAAATTTATGGCATACATTAAATGTAATTTATTCGGTTCTATAACCAAATCTGGACTTGTAGCCGAATCGGTTATAGGTGGTGTCTTAAGTTGTTTGCATGGTTGGTTTTTCAAGGGTTCCATTCCCACCAACCATAATATATATATATATATATATATATATATATATATATATATCAATGGTTGGGATTGCCCAAAACTTTGGGTAACCATATGTTATAACATATGGTTATACATCATAACTCCAATGTAAATTTTGAAACATTGTTATTTGGTTATATGCGTTGAGCCCTTCTGCAATTAGTTGTTGGTGATATGGTATGTATAAATACCAAGGGTCGATGGATTAGGCCCCCGACCCCTTGTATGCCCATATGAAATTAATATAACTTTAAATATATCGATTTTCATAGATAGGTCAAGACCCATCATATGGTGCATTGGTAGTGGGGATTATGTTAGGCCTTGGGAATTTATGGAGGTCGTAGGTTCGACCCACGTCGACTAGATAGGTCAATACCCATAGATAACTTTAAATATATTGATTTCCATAGATAGGTCAAGACTCATTGTATGGTGCATTGGTAGTGGGGACTATGTTAGGCCTTGGGAAGTTATGGAGGTCATGGGTTCGACCCCCGTTGACTCCATAACTTTGAATACACATTGACCCATATTTTCCAATGGAAGGGTGTCATGTGGTAGCCTCTCATTGGCTCTTCAATGCCACATGTCATAATATAATTGAACAATTTGTCTGCTACTTGTCATCATGTGATTGGACAACTTATTGTTGTACCTTTCCCATCCAGCTGCCAATTAGGTTCCATGTGTCACCCTTGCAGTGGTGACACATGTCACCCCTTTATTTTCCCTTGTACTTTGACCTTTGACCTTTTTCCAAGTTTGAATAGAACTTTGACTGCTCATAACGTTTGCATACGAACTCCATTTAAGGGGAAATTTATGTCATTGGAAATCTATTGTCGATCTCTACACAATGATGGTGTTTTTGGGATGATTTGAAAATTTTGAAGTTTGATCATTTTTTAACCATTCTATACCTCTATGGATGTTCCAAATATTCCTATACCTCTTTGAGAATTCATGGATCCTCATGGATCATTCTTCCCCATTGGAAGACTTTTGGACCTCCAAAATTTTACTCAATGACTAAGTGAGGGTAGAGCTCCCTCACCCTTCTGATCTCCATCAATTTGGATTTACTTGGTTTTACCCCTTTCAGACCAACTCGAATATATTCCACATCACCTTGTTGTGAAGTTATGATCCTTATGTCGAGAATAACATGTTTGTATCTTGTACAAATACTCTAGAGAAAAATCATCAATTGTTGGAACCTGGATACTTTCTTCTTCATCCATAATGATAGGAGGCTCAAAAAGATTAAAATTCTCAACATTTACCACTAAATACATTTGCACATAGGATGGTATATCTAAATGAAAGGCATTAGTACTAGTATTCTCTAAGATCTTGAATGGACCATATCGGATTTGGCCTTATATTTTTACCTTCACCTTTCATTGTATCTTTGTTGATATGTAGCTATGCTTTATCACCAACTTCAAACTAATGATCAACCCGATGTTTTTCATGCATTTCCTTATACGTGGCTTGGATATTCTCCAATTGTTCCTATACTTCTTGATGTACCTGTTGAATCTTTTGAATGAATCTTGTAGCTTATTTGTATCATCCTGTCCATTTTCTTGATTTTTTTCTCCAAAAACAAATTCCATAGGTGATTTAGGCACGTACCCAAAACATACTTCAAAAGGATTTTTATGAGTAGATGAATGCATGGCATACTTATAGGCATGCTAGATATAAGGTAGTTATCCATCCCATAATTTAGGATGTTGTTGTAGTATCCTCGAAGTAGATGTACCATTGTTATATTTACCACCTCTATCTATCCACTTGTCTACAAATGAAAATCCATGCTCTTCTTCAAATTAGTTTCCATTAGCTCCCATAAATGAGACCAGAAATTTCCTAAAATCAGAGAGTCTTAATCTGATATAATAGATGTAGGAAGTCCAAAATGAACCCATACAATAGAAAAGAACATTTGTGTTGTTTGTTTAGTTGTGACATGTTTCTTGCATGGAATTAGAATACACATGTTATTGAAACTGTCCACCACGACATATAGATAATCATGACCTGTCATGGACATCAGAAAACCTCCTATAAATTCCATGGAGATACTTTCCCATGGTTGTGAAGGTACTAGAAGTGGTGTATATAATCCCAGCTTTTTATTTCTAGGTTTACTTGTGGCACACATGACACACCCTTTGAAATACTTGCAAAATGTCGCGTTCATGACCAAAGATGAGAGATGTATGAGATTCTCTAGTTATATTTATGCTTTCATCTCTTAGTATACATAATTTTCCAATATCATATAATAAATTTTCATGCATATAATAGTCTAATTGTCGATTTTCGTGAGTTAATGTATCATATACTTATTTAAAATCATCATCCCTAGCATATTGTTATGCATATATTTCATGTTATAAAGGATTATACTTGAGTATTGTGGATGCATTAATTGTTGGTCTTGATAACATATCTGCAACCTTGTTATGAATACCCTTCTTAAACTTGATTACCAAATGGAATTGTTGTAGAAAACCAATCCACCTGAAGTGTCGTGAATGTTGTATCTTGGCTTGTGAAAATAATATAATGGTTGATTATATATATGAATGATTGTATCATTTCCCATTAATTAATTCTTCCATTTCTTTATACTTTGTACCAACGCATACAATTCATTATCATATGTTGGATAGTTAATCACATCTTGAGTGAAATTCTCATAATGATAACATATAGGTTTACCTCATTGCATCAATATTAGATTGCACCCATGTCATATCCACTTTCATCGGTTTGAGTCTCAAAGGGTTGTTGTAGATCTGGCAATGCCAAAACTATGTGGTGCTTATCTTTTCTTTTAATGTCTAAAAGGATTTATGCTACTTGACTTCCCATTGAAAGAATTTCTTAGCACTTATCAATGCATGTAGAGGTGTTTCTATGTATGAGAAGTTAAAAATTAGTTTCATTCAGTACTGTGCTTCTCCTAAGAAGATCATGACTTTGGTGGAAGTAGTTGGCTTGGGACATTTTCCAATGATTTATACTTTTGCAGAATCTATATTTAGCTTACCATTCCCTACAATGTAACCCAAATATACCAAAGAAGTTTTTCCAAATTCACACTCAAATAACTTGACGTACAACTTCTTCTTTTCAAAAAGTTCAAAAACTTTCCTGACATGCATTAGATGATCTTCCAATGTTTGGCTAAAGATCAATTTTTTGTCTAAATAGAAAATAACAAAATCATATATATAGGGTCAGAACACATAAATCATCACTCTCATAAAAGTTGTTGGTGCATTACATAACCCAAATGGCATAACCAACCATTTGAAAAATCCTTTCTTGGTCTTGAAAGTAGTTTTCCATATGTCTCCTTCTGCAATTATGATTTGATGGTAACCACTTCGCAAGTCTAACTTAGTAAAATACACAATAGTCTTTAACAAATATAATAGATCAACTATTCTAATAAGAGGATAATGGTTCTTTAACATAATCTTATTTAGGTCTTAAAAATCAATACACATCCTCCACGTGCCATATTTCTTTGGAACTAAAACAATAGGAGAACCAAATGGAGAGGATCTTGGTCTTATTATTCCTTTATCGAGTAGCTCCTGAACTTGCTTCTTTATTTCTTCATTCTTGATCACTGATGACCTAGACATTCCAATGTTCAGAAGAGGATCATATTGCTACAAATATATTTCATGTTCAACCTCTCCTTTAGAAGGAAACCATGTGGGTTCTTGAAATAATTCATCATAATTATATATGATATTGATCAATTCCTTATTATGATTTGGATCACAACCTGCTAAAGAATATGTTTTGTCATCTTCTTTATGTTTCACTATCATGAGAACAAAAAATTTATTTATGCTTACGAGTCTCTTCATTTTCCCTATGCTCACTAAAAAAACATTAGTTTTGATGTGATGAGCTCTGAAAATATATTCAATCCCATCTTTGAGAAGGTGATATTTATTTTATTCTCTATAAAACACAACCTTCCTATCAAACAAATATGGACTACCGAAGACAATGTCATTGATGTCAAGAGGCACAACATCTAATTCAACCTCATCAAAGAACTAAGTTGTAATTGCAAACGTGACCGTACACTATTTCGTCACCTGCAACTTAACATTGTCACACACCCAACCTAATGGATATGGTTTTTTGTTAGGTGTCATATTCAATACCAACTTATTAACAATTTATTCAGATATTATATTAACTTGAGATCCACTGTCAAATAAAGTATCTATCTTTGTATGCTTGACTATAACTATGACATGAAAAATATCACTCATTTTCTTCTAATCAATATCACTTTCCATCTTGGAAAATTCAACTGAAGAATTTGAATTAATAATTGATATATATTTTCTTCATATTTCCATGACCTTGGAATCATCTCCAAAATCTAAACCTAAATCCTAATGAGTTGATGCAACAGTATTATTCTTCCCTTTATCCTTGAATTTCTTCGTCCATAATTATGGATGCAACTTCCAACACTATGATTCCTCATGTCCCTTTCTCTTAGAGTGGGAACATGTAGGTTTTCCCTCAACTTGTTTCATTGTGGTTGATTTCTTACTCTTCCATTTACCTTTTGGTTTCTTCTCAAACTTGAATGGCTTCTTGTCTTCGCTCGCATGCTTACCCTTACTAGACTCTATATGTGTATCTTATACTGACACCTTATCAATGTTAGTAGGGAGAAACATTAGAATAGTGTGATGAAGATATGCATGCATGTCGCCAATATACTTCAGATGAGTTTCATGAGTAGACAACATTATTCCTAGGTATAATGCTTTCTTTTTGAATTATTTTGTATATTCCTGTAACATCCCTCTCTACCGAGCACACTTTTATTGACTTATTCTTTGAGGACACTTGTGTGCAAGTGATCCGGCTATGGTACATTGTGATTTCATTTCGATTATGGATTATACATGATTATGATGATGTGTTGTGACTTATTGTCATTTGATATATATGTATTGGCAGATGCTATTGATGAGTTTTCCTGAGTGTGTAGGACACATGAAAGATTATGGATGTTGATGGAATCGATGGAATTATTTGGACTCTAGATTGAGTCAGGGAGTGGATTGTATTTTTTTTTAGCATTTCATTTTATGCACATGTGAAATATGATTGATTATAGTATGATATATGTATATGGATCATTGATAGTGTTTTTGTCAATGGATGCAGCCTAACGATGATTTCTATTCCGACTCACATAAGGAATAAAGAGGCTATACACAGAAACCATACATTGAGGGAGAGGTGTGGCAACATCCCTGTCACAACCTATTGAAATTGTAACTACGGTCAGTATTCATAATGTGAAAAGTGAAAAGTGAAAAGTAGTTTAGTATAAATATATATAATAAATAAATAGTTATTCATTATCCAAGGGACACATCCTTTCATGGATGGTCACCATATGTTCTATATATATGAAAAAACTCATCATTGTAATAACATCATTCAAATAAACAATATCATATCATTTAGAAAAATCAACATGGTATCAGAGTGAGACTGGGATTGACTCCCTCACGAGAGGGCCCAGGAAAATAAGAGAGATAACTTGAGTCTTGTGTGAGGATTTCTATCTCATAGAAAAATCGAAATTTTGTTGTTAACTTTAGTGTAAGTGATTTTTAGTGGTACATATTTTTCCTTTGTGAGTTGAGATGTGAGAAAAACTAGGTTACCAGATTGGCTATGCTTTGGAAGAGAAGAAACAGATCATATTTCTTCAGCCATCCTTGGTTGAACTCGCTATAAATAGAGGTATTTCTCTAATTCCCATTGATTCTACCAAGCCTCTTGCACATCAGGGGCCTTTTGATGCTATTCTACATAAATTGTCCGGTGAGAATTGGAATGAACAACTTAAAAGTATTTCCAAAAATACCCTCAAGTAATCGTGATTGACCCTCCGGAAGTGATAGAAAGGTTGCAAAATTGAATTACCATCTTGCAATGCGTAGCAGAGTTGAAAATGTCTGAGGGAAACGAGACCTTTGGTGCACCCTTGCATATTGTCGTGGAGAAGCAGGAGGAGATAAATTATTTGAAAACTTTATCCAACTTGAAGTTTCCTATTGTCCTTCTAAAATTTGTGCATATGAGAACATCGTATCGCATTCTATTTCTCTTGTAATTAATTGTGAGGTCTTAAAAAGTTTGAATCCCCCTCTTGTCCTTCTAAAATTTGTGAACCACATGGGCACGATCTTTCAGGTTTATGTCGTTGAAGATTTCGTGAAGTGTGTGAAGAGAAAGAAAGTATTTTCTCGATGTCCCTGACGAAAATATACAAATATCTTCTGAAGGTTATATGTCATTTTCCAAAATATCAAACATGTCATCAGAAAATTATGATAAAAATTCTGATCTCGAACACGGTGGCCTTCCACCCTCAAGATTCATCCAGGATCTTTCTAATGGTCTAAGAGATTTTTTGGGGCTAAGGTTGTTCAATTTTGATGTTATTAGGGACGGTAGAGACAAAAATCAGTATCTTGTGATTGACATCAACTATTTCCCTGGCTATGAAAAGATTTCGAGTTTTGAATCGGTGTTAACAATTTTTTTCTGGAATTTGTTCCATGAAAAAACTGAAGCTTCAAAGGAAAGGGTTTCTTCAAAATGCCACTAAAATTGATTTTGAGGTTTTTCTGGTTGCAAGGGTAGAGGATATTTGAATGTTATAACCGGAATTATTATACATGGGTTGAGGAGAAGAGAAGTGATTTATAGTCAAGGACAGTGATAGAAACATGCATTTTTGAGTCATGAGCTAGATTTTGTGTACGCTACAGACTGCATTCAAGTCCGCAATAAAAGTAATGTTCGAGTTGGCTTGCATTGCAATATGTAGCTATCACATTTATGATGGGGCAACAGGATGATAATCGGGGAGTTCAATGGCATTGTGACACCCATCTTTTGAATCAGGGAGACAATTTATGTCAATATCACGCCAAGTTGTGGAGGGGTCCATTATGATTTGTGGGCTATGAGAATCAGTCGACATGGCTCCAAAATGACTAAATTGTTCTATCATTGTCATCATAAGACTTCTCAGTTTTGTCATAATACTTCTCAGTTTTCTTGAATCAAACTCCAGTAAACCACGATGAAGTTAATAGTTGATAGTTGGATGCATATCACACGAAATTGGTAGTAATCATGGTGATCCAAAATTGACTAGAATTGGAAAGAAAACTGCCAATTGGGGATGCAATTGTGAGGATCCGAGATTGACTTGGAATTTAGGGAAAATAAATTATACCAATTGTCTATGTGTTGTTTTTTGTATCAAAGGGAATTGCAAGTCTCTCCCCTCTCCCATTTTGTGACAAAAGAAGTGCCAAGATGACAAGTAAAATTGACCATTATGAATACCTCCCTAGTTAAGAGGGAGTGTTGATTTATTTTTTTGTAACTATGGTCGGTCTTCATAATGTATATATTTGAAAAATAAATTCATGAAAAGAAGTCTCATGGAAAGAGGGTTATCCCAGAAAGAAGGAGATATCAGTGAAGAAAATTGGACAAGCAAGGTTTGCTTCAGTGTAAGAGGGAGCCAGTTTTCTCATGCAAAAAGGTAGACATGGAGGGAAAGAAATTCCAACATGATGTCAAGGAGAGACATTTCTAGATGTGATGATCAGAGAACAAAATTCTCTAGGAGCATTTTTCCTCCAGGATGGGAGCATACCAAATAGCAAAAATAGTTCTAGTGATCATGGATACAGCCCGTTAGACCCACTGTAGCACCTCTATGGTGATAGATCCAATGGAGGTGGAAGACAGAGTATGATTCCCAGAGGGAGAAGTTGCACAAGCCCAAAAGGAGTAGTTGTAGATCTCTAGAGGGAGCAGTTGTATAGAGAGTGGAGGAGCTACTCTCGGTACATGCAGATCCACTTCCAGAGGAGCTAGTCCTAGATTGGTTATTCTTCGTATGATCCATTTTTCCTGTCAAGAGATTGAGTATTCTCCAAGGTATTGGAGGTGTGGTAGAGGCCAGGAAAGACATTCCTCTAAAAGAGGAAGCACACGGTTGTGATCTTGTAGAGATATGGTATAATGGACTGCAAGTCCATGGCCACACCCATGATATGAAATTTGAAGAAGTTGAATGAGGAAACTTTAGACTCAAATTTGGTGGACCCTTTGATGTACAGACAACTAGTTGGGTCCCTGATGTACCTTTTGAACAACATGACAGATATATGTTTAATGAGCGCCTTGAGTTAGTTCATGAGTGAGCCAAGAAAATTTCACTAGTTTTTTGAAAAACATGTCTTGAGGTACCTACGTGGTACAGTTGGGTATGGAATCAGATAATTTTCAAGTGGAGAAGTAATGCTTCAGGGATATACAAACTTTGATTGGGCAGGGAGTGCGAATGACAGAAAGAGTACCTTTGGTACATGTTTTAGTTTGGGCTCATCCATGATATATTGTATTAGTAGGAAACATAAGTATGTGGCACTCAACACTATAGATGTAGAGTACATTGCAACATGTGATGGTTGTG
Organism: Picea engelmannii; assembly: GCA_009831015.1. NCBI lineage: Eukaryota > Viridiplantae > Streptophyta > Pinopsida > Pinales > Pinaceae > Picea > Picea engelmannii. The sequence continues at coordinate 841,115 of ML779225.1, forward strand.
CGGAAGCAGTATGGCTTCGTAAGTTTATTTTGGGACTATTTGATCAGGTGTTGAATTCGACCGTGATATTCTATGACAATCAAAGTTGTGTGAAGATTTCAGAGAACTTGATGTTCCATGGCAGGTCGAAGCACATTGAAATCAAGTATTATTACATCTGTGATCGTGTCCAGAAGGGAGAAATAAAACTTTAATATATCTCCACTTATGAGCAGATAGTAGATACTCTGACGAAACACTTTTCCAAAGGGAAGTTTGTGTACTTCAAGGAAAAATCGGGACTTGTGCAGATTTCTCCCTTGGTTGAGAGGGAGTTTTGATATGTATCATGCTATTACATATTATATATGATCCTTCAACATCATGCTAGTACAACTTAGATATGATACAGATGTCTTGATTTCTATCATGCTAGTAAAACTTAGATATGATGCAGTAACATCATGCTAGTACAGCTTAGAGATGATGCAGATGACTCGCATCATTCCAATACATCTTAGAGATGGAGCATTGACAACATGCTAGTACAGCTTAGAGATGATGAAGAGGCATCGATCAAAATCATGTCAGTACATCTTAGATACGATGCATTCACATCATGCTAGTATGACTTAGAGATGATGTAGAGGATACTCCACATCATACTAGTACAACTTATATATGATGCAGTAGAATCATTCTAGTACAACTTAGAGATGATGCAGATGACTCGTATCATTCCTAGATTACTCAGATAGAGTGTGGCTCAGATAGTCATGTGACACTTTGTTGAGTGCATGACAATTATGAGACACAAGTGTAGTCATGAGACTATGGTAAATACTGTGTGTCTTTGGACAGCAGTTGTATGCTACAATGGTTCTGTACCACTGGTGGAGATTGTGTGTCTTTGGACAATAGTTATGTGTTATTACAGTGGTTGTGTATGAATGGTTGAGACTGTGTGTCTCTAGACAGTAGCTATGTGCTACTACAATGGTTATGTACCACTAGAAATGATTGTGTGTCACTGGAAAGTAGTTGTGTTCTACTAGCAGTGGTTGTGTAACATTGGACAGTAGTTGTGTACTACTATGGATCAACATAGTCATTGGATGGAATTGTAGTAGTTGTGAGATATTAGATGATTTTCATGGAGATTACCAAATCACTTCGAGCAACTGTGTGTTTCTTGATCACAAAGACTATGGCGAATGATTCAATCTATCGATGACATGGTAGTAGTTGTGTGCTACTAGTAGATTGCAGAGTAGTCAGTGGAATTCTAGATGAAGAAATCATAAAAAGATACATCCCTAGCTAAGAGGGATTGTTGATGTTTAAGGTAGCATCATGAGATATTCTCCCCGGAGGATCCTATATGGACTAGTAGGAGGGAATGTTGAATTCATCCTATCATGCCTCAAATGGTCAGATGAAGGAACCAAAACATTGGTTTCAAGAGGAAACCTCTATATTTCAAATATTGTTCAAGATGACTTAGCTTGATCTGCCCCAAGGGACTGGCCACCCCTTGTAGGATGAGCTAGCTCAAGTCTTGTGGATACCAACTACATGATGTGGATAAACACATATGAATGGCCCTAGTAAGCATCAAGCATACCTTCTCCTAGATTGGGTTGTAGACCAATGGAGATAGGATACATTTATCACAAGGGTGTACTTGTGATAAATGGGCCCAGGCATATTCCTTCCTTGATCATGACAAGGAATAATATGGACTCGAAGTGCTCAAAGATGTAGACCCAGAGTGAGATTGATCTCAGAGAGATTCAATAGGCTTAGAGGGAGAGCCAAAAATGGATTTTCCTCTCAGTTTAGGTGGGAGAGAGACATCTCCCAAGACTAACAGACATGTTCCATAAGTCTAGAGCAAAGTTTGTATACTTTAGAGACAATATTTTTCATGATTAAGAATGTCTCCCTCGTTGAGAGGAAATTTTGATGTTTGGAAAACATTGGGAAGACATTTTCCCAGATCATATGGCAGGTTACTCCCGATGTTGCAGATGTTATGAATACCTCCCTAGTTAAGAGGGAGTGTTGAAATTGTAACTACGGTTAATATTCATAATGTGAAAAGTAAAAATTGAAAAGTAGTTTAGTATAAATAGATGTTAACACTCGGAAATTTATTTGGGATATATCAAAGAAAACCACGAGGTAACTATTTCAACCAACTTTAGATTGTATTCTGACCTACACAACCATAGAGGGCTCTCTCAGATGTCTGATGACTGGTAATAACTCAAGGGTTTCATCAATAAAGGAACAGAGGTTAGATTCTACAATAGGACAGGTTTGTTTTTATTTTAAAATGGTTGGTAGGACAAACAAGGGAAAGGTACCATTGGGAAATGGAGTCAAGGCCTGAATTTCAATGTTTTTACAGTAAACAACTGGTTGGTTTCTTTCTGTAGATTCGAGGCAAAATAGGTGCTATGATCAACAGATAAATGATATGAGATTAGAGATGGAAAGGAAAATAAATACCACTACACTACAGGCATCAATCAGTGGATGAATCTCCAATTCAGCTTTAGAAGAAATGACACAAAGATTAATTACTAAATAGAGCATCAAATGAAGATGAATTATGTAAAAGTAACCATTAACAAATAATGAGCATCATCATTGTGAAAGCACCATCAAACATAGATGAATTCCTACCACTTACTCTCATACAATGCTAGAAAAAAAACATAATCATGGAAATTATATACAAGAAACACATACTGAACATAAACATCGTGATGAATCTCAAATTTGAGAAAGAGGAAACTTTTGCATTAACTTCAAAGAAATAAACAAGTCTTCATCCCCCAAGGGTCAACCCCTCTCTAATATTGTACCATGAAATATATATCACTATAGGTCCTTTCCAGCTCACCATTTCGAACTCCAACCCATTTCCCAAAATAGAAACAGTTACAAATAGAAAATGACATGTTTTAACTGATTTCCTTCTTTTTAGGAGGCGAAATTCTGAAAAATAGGCTTCAAAACGCCACTTGTAATTATCCAAATGTAATAGTTGTGTAACATATGAGAACGATTTTTGTAGTTAATCTCGTTACAAAAAAAAACCTCTCTCGTTTTCTTGAAATTCATCTCCAGCTGGTTGGAATATGTGTCGCAAAAACATGTCTCAGATAGGAAATCGTGAAAACTGAAAAATAGGGCTCAAATATTCCTTTGAATCTCCAAAAATATGAAAAAAAATTCGAATATGAGAGAGGGTTTTATTATTTGGTTTGTCCGCGACACAAAAATATCGGGAATATTTAAAATTCCTCTCCAGTTGGTCAGAAAGTGATCTTGAAGTTGACCACTAAACCAGTCATTTGCGCAGTGTGCCCTGTAGCCTGTGTGTAGGAAAATCCTCTGCGTGACAACATCCTCTGCACGAAAACATCCTATGTGCGACAACATCCTTTGTGCGACAAAATAATCTGCGCGACAAAATCCTCTGTGTGACAACATCCTTTGCGCGACAAATTCATCTGTGCGACAACATCCTCTGTGAGGGCATGCAGCAAATGAAAGCAGCAAAAGCATTTGTGCAACGAACTTGCACAACAAGTATGCTTTTGAAGTTTGCAATGATACCAATGATGTGGAGTGTCATGATTTTTCCTTCTCTAACTTCATGAAAGGTGATGATGAACCATAATACCTTGTGACATGATATTCACCCTAACCTATGACTCATCTAGGAATGCCTTGATTTTCCCAAGATCATGTCATGACTTTGAAAACTTTTGACAAACCTCTAACTCTAGCTATGAAAATAATAGTGCTAAAAATATATATAATAAATAAGTAGTTATTTATTATCCAAGGGACACATCCTTTCATGGATGGTCACCATATGTTATATATATATATGAAACAAATCATCATTGTTATAACATCATTCAAATATACAATATCATCTCATTTAGAAAAATCAACACATCCTACTAGCACTCCCACCGTGGATCGAATGGTAGGTTAATGACTACCTAGTTTGAGAGGTCCACGATGTCATTAGGGTGGACTGAGAAAGTCATTCACGAATATTTCTAAGGGGTGTGCAATAAGGTCGAGTCCTTATTTCTTATAAGCCCTTAGTCTCTCACAAGCTCGACCTAGTGGAGTGTTGACCCCAAGGGTCAGACAAACTTCCAAAACAGGTCAAAGGCGAGTTTCACCCTTGGAGCACTGAGGTACATCCTGAAGGGCACATCGCGTAATTAAAAACTTGTGTCAATAAATCTAGGTGGCCTAGAAAACATTGAATTTATTAGACCTTGTTGAATTCAAAATAATTAATTAAACAATGAATTTATTTATTATAATTCCCAATAAAAGTCTAATCCTAATTCTAAGATTAAGCCTAAGTCTAGGTTTGGTTAGGGGACTAATTTTAAAATATTAAATAAATTAAAAGAATTGAGATAAATCAATTTAAGGAAAAAGTGAGAAAAATATAAGGATTGGATGGAATGAACATGTGTGCATGAAAATAATAGAAGGGATTTTTTAAATAGAAAGAAATAAAATATGAGAGAATAGGTGTCACATAGAATGGTATCTAGAGTCAAGCTACCACTAGTCTAACTAGAAGAAGACTCCTAATACAACTCTAACTAAGATGTAGTTAGGAGACACTCATTAAATGAGAATTTGGGGAACAAAGAGACAACTAAGAGAGAAAATAGGAACACATTGGGGAAATGTGAGGATAATTGAATTTTTAAATAAATAAAAAATTGTGAATTACTTGTGCAACTTGGGGAGAATGTGACAAGTGTGTGGGTGAATAATCCTAATTAAATTAATTAAAAAATTAATTAATTGTGCATTTGGACATGTGTCAGTGAGGAGCCAAAATTATTGTGGACTATGTTTCACTTGTGAGAGTTGGGATACCAAGATTGAGGAAGGAATGGAATCTCTACCTTGTGAGGAAAGCTTGGAGCCATTGCATTCAGTTTTTTTTTTGTGGCCCCTTTACAGCTCGGGGGGCTAAGGGGGAAGAAGAGTAACCCTAGTGTTGGCTTGGAGGTACCGGTGAAGTTTTGGGATTAGCAAGCGAGGCAAGAAAAGTATTATGTGCAAACGTCTGGATTGAAATTCATAATATACTATCAACGAAATCCTTAGTTACAGTATTTAATATTTGATTATATTATTGTTCATCAAACATTCCAGTTAAATTGTGTCCAAATTTGTAATGCTACTCAATAAGTTATCCGGTGATCTCGTTATTTCATTTCACAATTGGATATTTAATTGTTTACACTAAGGATGCAATGGTAAAATGTTTTGTTAATGATATAGTGTTCCAGTTATTCATATACAATATTCTCTTATTGTGGAGAGAATGGTCATTCCAGCATGAATCACAACTATTAAATGAATTCATATGTAATAGTTGGTGTAGATTGTAGTTGAAGATTTCCACGCGATAACTTGATTTGCATTGCATTGCTTAAATATAATTGTATATATGTATTACCCTCCATTCTATTGCACAAAATTCTGATTAATTTGTTGGGTTTTCTTGTAGACCCTTCGATTAGTTTCCCCTATGATTGTTTTATTTCTACTCGTTCTTGTTAAAGCAACTGGACAGAGAATTCCCTCTTCCTTTTTATTGAAACCATTAAAACCTTGTGAATGTCCTTAGTCAGATGGTGAAGATGTTTTTAAAGGGTATTGATATCAACCCTGAGCTGACACCATTCATATTTTCCTAACCCAGATGGGTTGAACGCTTGTGTTGCCTTAATTATTCTTATGATTCCCCATTTGTTGGTGTCATTTTAGTGTGAGGAACTTTTAGAATCTCTGTTTATTTTTTTACATCAAACATTCAGAATATCTAAATCGAAGAACTAGATCCATACCTTCTAGAACTAGAGTAATTTGTGGTGTCATATCAGATTACTCTCTTCTCCAACCAGAAGCGATGGCGTTAACTCCGTTGATGACGACGTACAAATGTTATCCATAGTATGCGTTTAGATGTGAATCAATATGTGTTATCCGTTGTTGAATTGTAGTCGAAATTTTTATTTGATTGTCTCCTATCCTCTTCCGCCTTTGATCCTTATGGTTTTGGAACGGAACAATTTTGGAATTATCAAAAAGATATCCTTTATATTTAGTGGTTAATTCATGAATGCCTCCTCATTTCCTTGAATTGAAATAACTATGATCGTCTTTGTGTCTTCTCAGTTCTACGATCGGTTCTGGTATTAGTAAAAAAAAAATTAGTCAGGACAGTTGTTGATCCCTTTGATTGAGTCACCAAAGAAAGATGGTCCCTTCACCGAAGAATGATTGTATAGTACGATCCTTCCTTAGTTATCACTCTTTTTTTTAAGTGGATAGATTCATTATTTACACAGTAAATCATTACAATCTTGGAAAATTTTCAACATTACCCTTTCAAAATTTTCAACATTACCTTTGGAAAATTAACAATGGTTGTGTTGAGTAGCTCTTAATACATGGATTATTTATTCTTGTATAGATGAAATTTCTTTAGCTACTCACTGTTAATTTTAGCTAAATATTTAACTAGAAGTTGGTTATGGGATTATATATCTCCTTGTAGTCGTCAGACCTGGGACTTTTAATGGTCAAAAACAATCAGATGAATCTTGGACTTGAGCGTTAATTATGTGTATTGGAGGTCCTAACATTGCAGGGTGGGATGGGAGGATCGACCTGTTGTTATCTTTATGTGATATGGTTGATCTCTAAATAACAGTGAAGTTGTATTCTGATTTTTGTTGTGTAGTGATGTGTTGACATTAGAATGTGTAAGTATGGATGTATGTTATTATCACGCGTCACTTTTTCTAACTGATGTTTAAAAAGAAAAATTTACCATTAAATTACTCATTACATTTTTATGTCGTAACAGAGGGGACGTTACATATGGTATCAAAGCAGGTTCAACCCTATGACATTGGACTGTTATACCTTCCACTGTGTTAAATAAATGATTAAAATTATATCGCTAATTAAATTTTTGAAACTGTACATGAAGGTAATCATGGTTAGAGGACACAGGGGAAGTAGGAGACGTGGTATTGGAGGAAGAGATGTGACACCTGATGCAAGAGAATCTCTCCACCTCAGCAGATGTGCCATCATTCTAGCACATCAACGCACATTTCAGAGAGGGAGAGGCACCGACCCTCCCATTTTTAAAATTTGAAATATGATCCAATATGGATTTTTGTGTTGTAAGGTTGTAAGAGCCAGGCCACACCTTTGTACAAATAGTGGTTGGATTTCCTTAAATGGTTACTTGTAGTAGGCCCAGATCATAGTCAAGTCTGGGTAAGCATTTATGTAATGAAGTCGTAGGAGTATGGTGTCGTAGTTGAGACAGTAATGGCACTAAGGCGGTGAAGAGGATCAAGCTCGTAGAGCCCTCTTTTTTGGTAATGATCAGAGAGAGAGAGATTTTTTTGGTAGAGAGGCCTTAGGAGGTCTTAGAAGTTCTGAGAGAGAGCTTGAGAGAACTGGGACTCTATTACAATCCAATTTTTGTAAACATCTATATAGACAAAGAGATAATAGAAAAGCATTTTTTCTACATATCGTGTGTTTATGTATTTGTATTCATTTTATTTTTTTATGCATTTTCATGGTTTAAATGCGTAACTGGTGAAATATTGCATAAGTTTCAATTGTTTCTCTCATTTTGAGTTCCATAAGTGCAAGTTGTGCACACAGTCCGCAAAGGGTGAGTCGACAGAGGTGAGTTAACCTGAGGGAAGCTCAGGAGAGATATCATTGAACCTTCATCAGTGGAAGTGCAAGGAATGCACAGGAAGACCTCTTTGTCAAGTTCAAAGAGAAAGAGAGTTATTGAGAACTCTATCGAGCTCTACCAGGTTTACATTGAGCCGGTGCAAGTGTGAACAGAAGAACTCAGTGTTGAGTTCGGTGAGAACCAGAGTTACTGAACACTCTCTGAGGAAAATCTCTGCAAGGTGTGCTTCGAGCCAGGAGAAAACGAGGAGGGTGAGAAGAATTTATTTTAAATAAATCCCTCAAATATGATTTTGACGAAATCCCAAAAGAACATGGAGTGCATGAGAGATCGAAACCTTCAAGGAGATCAATATCAGAAGGAGTAATTCATAGAGTGTGTATGAGATGGACTTGTTCTAAGTCCAAAAGATCATAAGAGATAATGTTGCAAGAACGTGAGCAAGACCCAAAAGAGTTGGGTTCACGGGAGGAAGTTCAAAGGGCGAGACCTTTGAACACGGAAAAAAATATTTCGAGCGCGGAAGGAGAAGTCTAAATCTCAGGAGGAGGAGTGACCACACCCATCAGATTTACTGTGGGGAGGAATTTGGACCGTCATATTTGATTCCAACGAATAGAGGAAGCACAGAGGAGAGAATAGATCCCATCTGTTGGATCTGAGCGCAGAGGATCAACAGTCGTTGGATCTGTGTGGAAGTACATGAGCCTTAACATTGTGCACACGCAGGAGAGTGGACTTGTCAAAGTCCCAAAGTAAACAAGGACCGTCCATCATCCAGGGTGACAGGTGGCAAAAGATCTGAGTCTCCGGGTGAAAGCACTCTGGGAGAACACGAAGGAGAAGTTTGATATTTGAGATTCGTGAGGTCAGAAGAGTCGAAGTAGATAAGAGTCGTCATATCACCCAAAGTGGTTTATATCTGTTTGATTAGGAGAGGAGACGTGGCAAAGATCTGAGCACTTCGGGTAAAGTCCTGAAGTGATTTGTAGCCGTCAGATCTGGAGGAGACGTGGTGAAGATCTGTGAACTCTGGGTAAATACCCTAACTAATCTTAGGTCATCCAATCTAAGAGGACATGTGGCAGGATTCTACGTATTTGAGGAGGAGAAAAAGGTTTGAGACTTGAGATCTCAGAAATATGAAAAATTGGAGAGGATCTTGAATGTTGATCAAGAGGATGGTTCCAAGACCGTTGTTCTGGTTGAGGAGGCCAAAGTGCCGAAGCAAGAGCACAACTGTTGATTGGGGAGGATACGTGTCAACAAATATTCCACTCCAGAAGATAACCAGTCAGTAGTGGTGAGGGTTTGAGAATTGAGATTTCTGAAGGCCGCACTCACGGAAGAGATCCTAGTCATAGATTCAAGGAGACGTGTCAACAGATCTTCCACTCCGAGAGATTTCCATATAGAGGAGAGAGAAGTTTGGAAGTTGAAAGTCCCAAAGGCCGGAAAGGCGGAGTCAACAACAATCGTTGATTCAGAAGGGGGCTATGTGGCAACAAATCACAGTGATCAGAGATCGTACGTAGATTGCAGGAAAGGAGATTCGACAACAGTCATTGATCGTGAGGAAGCGTTGAGAGGCAAGAGTTTGAAGGACAGAAAGGATTGTGGAACCAGAACTTGTGTGAAGGATAATATTTCTAGAGCAGGCCACAATTGGAACCACGGTATTCACAAAGGGATACTTTTCAGCGCGAGAAGGATTGCGGGGAAAAAAGTGGGTTGGTTGGAAACCACTCTTGCGTGTTCCCGCAATCATTTATTAGCACAAGAGCATAGCCCATGGACGTATGAAGGAAGGGGCTAGTGAAGAGGAGCTAGCGCCTAAAATTTGGAAAGCGCCCAGAGCGCGCGGACAGAGGGTGTGGGTATCACAAGACCTGTGCCTAAAGGAGAAAAGGGGCATGTGTAAAATTGATCTAGGTTCAATTGGGATCCCAAAGAATCGATCCAACTCAGAGTATTAGAAAGATCCAGAGAATGGGAGGTCGCAGAACCCCGGAAGGGGAGGGGGGCTACTTCAAGTGGTATCAGAGCCTAAAATTTTCCTGTAGATCATAGGCAAAGGGAGAGACGGTGACAGGGATATGACCTGATAACATCAGGTGGTATTAGAGCTAATATTTTTGTCTGTATATTTCAGGCAAAAAGAGATAGAGTCGTTTTTCATCTGTAGATTTCAGGCGAAAGAGAAAGAGGAGAAAGCCGAGATTTGTTTTCATATAGAAGGCAAAGGGCAAGACGATAGAAGGAGATGACCTGATAACATCAGGTGGTATCACAAATAAGATTTTGCCTATAAAAAGCAGGTGAAGGGAGGAAACTTATTGATGCTCTGTGAGAAGCTTGTTGCATGGATGCAACAACAAAAATTTAAATAGCTAGGCGAGTTGCGAGAGAATATGGAGATGCTCTTGGATGTAGAGTGGTCCATAGACTTTCCAGGAGGACGGGTGGAAGGTGGAAATGGATACTAAAGTCCATGGGTGTGGTCGAAGAGAAGACTGCAAGAAGAAATGCAATCCAGATATGGATCTGGAGTTCAATCAGATAAGGGCACGAATGGAGAATCTTGCATTTAAAATGAAGAAGGATGAAAAAGCACATTGGGTATATGAATGGCCCATGAAGAAGAAGGTGAAGTGGTCGGTAAATAAATTGTTGGCTAGAGGATAGCGAAGCCTGTTGAGAAGGTGGTTGAGGCATACTGAAAACCTCAGTGAACCAAAGGAGGAACTGATTCACATCTGTGAACCAGAGGTTGGGAGAAATTTCAGTGGTGAGGATGAGGTGAGATCAAATGAAGATCTCATAAGTTGTCGGGTGGGAAGAAATGGACTTTAAAGTTGCCAGGTGGGAAATGGGAAGAGACTAGGTGGAGGTCTCAAACACTGCTAAAGGAGCAGTGTTGAAAGTTCATATTTCTAGGTGGGCAATGATATGAGATCGGTTGATCTCATAGACTGTCAAGTGGGTAGCAGAGAATTCCCAAATTTTCAGGTGGGCAAGGAGAGAGAAATGAGACTACCGGAAAGTCTCAGGAGCTCAAAAGTGAGTTCACATCAACAAGGAGTGTTGATAGATGAAGATTCATGTGGATTTGCAGACCACGTGAATGAATATGATGAAAATTTAAAATCTTTCACCATCAAGGAAGGAGATTAGAGGAGCATTCTAATTATTGGAGGGATCAAGGAATTCCTACCAAAAAACCAAGTAGAGGCAAGTGCACATGATGAAAGTGCAGCAGAAGAAGAAAGACAGCTAGCAGAAACTGTCAAAGAGGAAGAAATGGAGCAGACACTGATGTCTACCCCAGGAGAAGAAGATGAGCATTCAGAAGAATGGCTCAAATTTTTTAGCCAGGAAGATGAACAGTAGATGACTGCAGTGTTGGAGCCTGCAATAGAAGAGGAAGCAAACAGCATGGAATTTGTTGATTTGTATGCATAACTGGAAACCCTAGAGAGGAGGGTAATGGTACAAAGCTTGCACACCAACAGGTCAAGTTGGAAGCAGATAGAGAAGTATACCAGCGAGGGGAGAAATTGGAGAAAGTTGGAGATGTACCAGCAAAAGAGCTGACAGAAACCAATATGTCAGAGGGAGAAGATGAGCAGCAACTCAGTGATGAGACTGTAGAACTGGAATCTGCAGTAGAATGGAAACTCAATGCCACAAGGGGAGATAAAGATATTATGGTAGATCGAGTAGATCTTCCCACTGATGAGAAGGAAGTGCAAAAGAGAGGACTGCATAAGAAGAGACAGCCACTGGAGCAGCTGAACAAAAGAGAGCCTCCCATAGCAGGAAAGAAACAAAAGAAGAAGCAACATCATAGCTGGAGAGGAGCAAGAGGACAACTCCAGAAGAGAATTTGGGATCCAGGAGGATTTCAACACTCGAGAAGAGGAGCTCATGTTTTTCCTAGAAGTGGAGTATGATTCAGGAGCATTGCTCCACCTCAGCAGGCGCGCCAACATTCCATCACATTAGAGCGCATTTCAGAGAGGGAGAGGCACTGACCCTCCCATTTTAAAAATTTTAAATACGATCCAATACATATTTTTGTGTTGTAAGGTTGTAAGAGCCAGGCCACACCTTTGTATAGGTAGTGGTTGGATTTCCTTAAATGGTTACTTGTAGCAGGCCCAGATCGTAGTCATGTTTGGGTAAGCATTTATGTAATGAAGTCGTAGGAGTATGGTATCGTAGCTGAGATAGTAATGGCACTAAGGTGGTGAAGAGGATTAAGCTCGTAGAGCCCTCTTTTTTGGTAATGACCAGAGAGGGAGAGAGATTTATTTGGTAGAGAGGCCTTAGGAGGTCTTAGAAGTTCTGAGAGAGATCTTGAGAGAACTGGGACTCTGTTACAGTCTAGTTTTTTTAAACATCTGTATAGACACGCAGAGATAATAGAAAAGTATTTTTTCCTGCATATCATGCATTTATGTATTTGTATTCATTTTATGTTTTTATGCATTTTCATGGTTTAAATGCATAACTAGTGAAATACTGCATAAGTTTCAATTGTTTATCTCATTTTGAGTTCCATAAGTGCAAGGTGTGCACACAGTCCGCAAAGGGTGCGTCAATAGAGGTGAGTTAAATTCAGGGAATCTCAGAAGAGATATCGTTGAACCTTCGTCAGTGGAAATGCAAGGAGTGCACAGGAAGTACTCTTTGTCGAGTTCAGAGAGAAAGAGAGTTATTGAGAACTCTATCGAGCTCTACCAGGTGGGCATTGAGTCGGTGCAAGTGTGCACAGAAGAACTCTGTGTTGATTTTGGTGAGAACTAGAGTTAGTGAACACTCTCTGAGGAAAATCTCTACAAGGTGTGCATCGAGCCAGGAGAACGCGAGGAGGGTGAGAAGAATTTATTTTAAAGAAATCCTTTAGATCTGAGTTTGACGAAATCACAGAAGCAAAAGGAGTGTGTGGAAGATCGAAACCTTCAAGGAGATAAACCTCAGAAGGAGTAACACATAGAGTGTGTAGGAGACGGACTTGTTCTCAGTCCAAAATCTCAAAAGATATAACGTTGCAAGAACGCGAGCGAGACCTAAAAGATTCGGGTTCATGGGAGGAATTTCAAAGGGAAAGACCTTTGAAAATGGACAAAAATCTTCCAAGCACAGAAGGGGAATTCTAAATCTTAGGAGGAGGAGTGACCACAACCATCATATTTGTTGTGGGTAGGAATCTAGACTGTCAGATTTGAGTCCAGCAAATAGAGGAAGCGCAGAGGAGAGAACAAATCCCATCCGTTGGATCTGAGTGCAGAGGATCAACAGTCGTTAGATCTGGGTGGAAGTGCAAGAGCCTTAACGTTGTGTACATGCACGAGAGTGAACTTTTCAAAGTCCTGAAGTCCCAAAGTAAACAGGGACCGTCCATCATCCAGGGTGACAGGTGGCGAAACATCTGAGTCTCCAGGTGAAAGCACTTCGGCAGAACGTGAAGGAGAAGTTTGAGATTTGAGAACATTGAAGCCTGAATAGCCGAAGCGAATGATAGTCATCGATCTGGAAGAGGACAGGTGTCACCATATCGTGAACTCTGGAAGGATTCACTCTGGAGACTTTTGGTTGTTGAGATTTGAAATTGCCAAAGGCTGAAGTCCCAGAAACGATGAGAGTCGTCGATGCGAAGGTGGACACGCAGTGTCAGATCGCGAGCTCCGAGAAAATTATATTGAATCTCTCAGTTGAGATTTGAGATTCATGAGGTCCGAAGAGCCGAAGAAGATCGGAGTCGTCAGATCACCCGAAGTGGTTTATAGTCGTCAGATCAGGAGAGAAGACATGGAGAATATCTGAGCACTCCGGGTAAAGTCCCGAAGTGATTTATAGTTGTTAGATCAGGAGGAGACGTGGAAAAGATCTATGAAATCCGGGTAAATACCCAAAGTAATCATAGGTCATCCGATCTAATAGGACACGTGGCAGGATTCTGTGTATTTGAGGAGGAGAAAAAGGTTTGAGACTTGAGATCTCGGAAATATGAAGAACCAGAGAGGATCTTGATCATTGATCAAGAAAAGGGTTCCAGGAACATTGATCTGGTTGAGGAGGCCAAAGTCCCAAAGTGGGATAATAGTCGTTGATTGGGGAGGATACGTGTCAGCAGATCTTTCACTCCAGAAGACAACTAGTCAACAGTGGCGAGGGTTTGAGAATTGAGATTCTCGAAGGCCAGACTCACGGAGGAGATCCTAGCCGTAGATTCAAGGAGACGTGTCAATAGATCTTCCACTCCGGGATATTTCCATATAGAGGAGAGAGAAGTTTGGAAGTTGAAACTCCTGAAGGCCAGAAAGGCAGAGTCAACAACAATCATTGATTCAGAAGGAGGCTACATGGCTACAGATCATAGTGATCAGAGATCATGCGTAGATTGCAGGAAAGGAGATTCGATAGTAGTTGTTGATCACGAGGAAGCATCGAGAGGTAGGAGATCAACAGACATGAAGGATTACAGAACCAAAACTTGCACGGGGGATAATATTTCTAGAGTGGGCCACAATTGGAACCATGGTATTCGCAAAGGGATACGTGGAAGTGCGAGAAGAATTGCGGGGTGAAAATAGTGTTGGTTGGAAACCACTCTTACCTTCACCCACAATCACTTATTAGCACAAGAGCACATCCCAGGGATGTATGAAGGAAGGGGCTAGTGAAGATGAGATAACTCCTGAAATTTGGAAAGCACCCAGAGCGCGCGGACAAAGGGTGCGGGTATCACAGGACCTGTGTCTAAAGGAGAAAAAGGGCCTGTGTAAAATTGATCTAGATTCGATCGGGAGCCCAAAGATTTGATCTGACTTAGAGTATTAGAAATATCCAAAGACCAGGAGGTCGTAGAACCCTCAGCAGGGGAAGGGGGTTGCATCAACACCTCCCATTCAGATAATCATAAAGTACCATGTTTATCTGGATAACTTGCACACAAGTGTCCTCAAAGACTATCAGTGTTATGAAAATGTGGTCTCTGAAATCTGGATGTTACAGTTGTCCCTTAGTTCCCCAATTTCTCCTTTATTATGTCTCCTAACTAATTTATATTTGGATTTTGCATAGGAATCTTCTCTTAGTTAGGATTTAGAGTCTAGATTGACTTAGGACTCTAACTCTAAGTTGACACCACACTTCCTCATGAAATAATTTATTTTAATTAAAAATTCATTTTATTAATTTCATGCACACATTGTGCACGTCTTTAATTTTTATTCTTATTTTCTCTTGACTGGTTTTTATTAGTCTAAATATCCCTTAAACTCATTGTTATAAGTTTGTTTAGGCATAAACATCTAGACTTAGGTTTTATTATTTTCTTGTTCATAAATTAATATAAAAGTGTTTTCTCCTTTCTAACAAAATCTAAGTATTCATTTTATCCTCTAAAGGATTCTAAATTTTTATTAATTTATCTTGACGTTTCATTTCCTTTATTTGCATTTTAGATTAACATGTGACATGCCCTTCAATATGCATTGACGTGCTCCAAGGGTGTCACTTTCCATTTGACTTAGTTTGGAAGTTTTCTGGTGCTTGGAGTCAATACTCCACTTGTTGACCTTATGTGAGACTAACGGCCTACTGAGGAATAAGGAATATTCATTATTGTGTGTCCCTCAGAAATGCTCGTGAGTGACTGTCTCAGTCTACCATCACGACATCATGAAATTCTCAGGAACAAGGTAGTTGTTAACCTTCATATCACATCATGGCACGAGTGTTATTAGGATATGACAGGGACACTACCAAACCTCTCCCAAATCTATCTAATATATGTGTATGACCCCTTTAATCCATATATTATTCAGATTAGTAAGTGTCACCATGCCTACATCCATTGAAAAAAACTATATTAATAATTATTATACATGAAATCCATAACTGAAAGAACCATCATTGATCCAGGTGGATATTCGTGGCCACCCACCTATTCTAACTGGCTGCTCTTGACAGTTTTTAGTTCAGCACGTTCTTTTGTACTTATTTGTAATTGTGGGATCTACACTTCTGGGGTTGTCTGAATCCCTACACATCTTCCGGGTGGAGACTAGTGGTCACCCACCTAATCCAACTAGATTATTTTGGAAGTTTTCATGTCAATACATCTTTCTATACTTCCAGAACCGCTTTGGGGCCCTAAACAATGTTGTTTTGGCTTTCCACATTCAAATTGTAGATAAAGTCATATTTGGATGGTATAATGTGTAGTTCTTGGAAATACCTTTCCAAGGGGCTATCACACACCTAAAACGAAGGTCGTATCCAAAATTTACGACGCTAGCAAGTTGAGAAACCGACTTACCCATCGGGGCCCACATAACTTTTGGTGTTTCATATCCTAGGGTTATCTTTTTGGATGTCTATGGTTTTGGAATTCATGAGTAATGTTAAAAATTCCTATGGAGTCTCATTGTTATCATTCTACTCATATGGATGCATGTAGCAGCCACATCTCTTCTCAAAGATAGCTACCACCATTCGAGCAAGTTGTTTCCAGTTCTGCAGTTTTACAGCTTCAGTCTATTTTATTTTTACAATAGAAGTTATTGTTCACTGGATATCTATTTTTGTTCTCCATATCTCTGTGTTATTGTATTTAGTCTGTTATTCATTTCGTTCTTCTCATAAATCTAGATCAATCATCATAACATGTGCATAATAAAATCAAGTACTCATAATCAAGTCAATAATCGACTCCCTGACTCAATACAGAGCCAAAGGTTTCCTATCGATGCCATCAACATCCTCTTCATGTCAGGTTTCCTGTATACTTAGGAAACATCATCATAATACTTACCAATGTTATACATCATTATTAATAACATAAAAAATTCAATACTCACTTATAGCATAAATTTTAACTCATAAACCAAATGAGATGATCATAAAGTACCATATTTATCCAGATCACTTGCACGTAAGTGTCCTTAAAGAATAATCAATGTTATGAAAATGTGGTCTATGAAATATGGATGTTACATACACCCCCTCTTGTTTTAAACTTTGTGTCGAATTTTGTACAGTCTAAAAATGAAAACATGAATTATAGATGCTACTAATCTATATATCAAGCTCTCAAAATAAATATGGAAATTGTTGACACATCTCTTGTGTGTCCTCCCAAGTGGTAAAATGTGGACTATAATTGTCCCACTAGAACTTGACATGATCAACCAATTGACGTCGTATTTTTCGAGTGAAATGGTCCAGTATGAAGATTGGCTCCGCTATGAGATCACCCTCGTAGGATACTTGTAATGAACTCAAATCAATAACATGTGACTGATTCAAATTATAATGACGTAAAACTAAAACATGGAACACATCATGCATACGCCTCAAAGAATCAATTAAGGCTAGTTGGTAAGCCACTGGTCCTTTATTTTCTATAAATTTGAAAGGTCCCCCAAACCTTGGAGAGAGTTTAGCGCCATTTACAAACTTAATCAATCTCTTATGCGACTTCACCTGCAAGAACACTTTATCACCAACCTCATAACTATGGTCTATACGATGTGCATCTGCATAACTCTTTTGTCGGTCTTGCGCTTCCTTAATCCTTTTCTTTATGGTTTGCATTTAATCTTCCATTTCCTAAATCACTTATGGTCCCACCAAGACCCTATCATCTAATCGATCCCAACTCAAAGGTGTCCTACACAGTCATCCGTATAGAAACTCAAAAGGTGCCATATTTATCGAACTTTGGTAATTGTTAGTATACGCAAATTCTACCAATGGTAAAAATTCTTCCCATTATTTATGTTGATCCAGCACATACATTCGAAGCATATCTTCTATAATTTGATTCGTTCTTTCCATTTTTCCATCGGTTTCAGGGTGATATGTGGTAATAAAATTTAATTGTGTTCCTAAATCATATTGGAAACTAGTCCAAAAATGTCCAGTGAATACATATCCTCGATTAGATATTATCTTTTTCGGTACACTATGAAATCTTACAATTTCATTAAAAAAATTCTAGCTAGGTCCAATGCTTGATATGTCCTATGAACTGGAATAAAATGCGCACTCTTCTTCAAAGTGTCGACAACTACAAAAATAGAATCATGTCTCCTCGTCATCAATGGAAATCCAACAATAAAATCCATCGATATGACTTCCCATTTCAATTCAAGAATCATATGTGGTTGTAATAATCTCGTTGGATGTTTATGATCATCCTTAACTTGTTGACATTGAAGACATCTTTCCACATAGTTAACTATATCATATTTCATCCCCTTCCAAAAGAATAATAGTTTAATATCTGCCTTCATTTTCGTGACTCTCAGAGGAGCCATATACACTGCTCGATGAGCTTCATTCAAAATTATTTTTTTCATTTCGTTAGTGGTACATAAATTATGTCATTATATATCAATAGTCCAGCATTGTCCAAATAATAACCCTCATATCTAGGTATCATCATGGTATCTTTTTTGATATTGTCTTTTACTTCCTTGTACCAGTCGTCATCAATTTGTAATGCTAAAATATTTTCTCGAAGGTTTGTTTTTAGCGATATTACCAAGAAAATGCATGGTCTCTGACTCAATGCATCTTCTACTCTATTAATTCTTCCTTTGATGTACGTGATATCAAAATCATACTCACTAAAAGTTTTGACCCGCGTATTTTTCGCATGTTCAAGTCTGTATGTGTAAAAATTTGTTGCAATCCACTATGATCAGTTTTCAACTCAAATTTGTGTCCAATAAGGTAATGTATCCAAACTTGTAAGGAATAAACAATTGCTAATAATTCCAAATTGTGTGTTGCGTAATAATATTCACTCATTCTTAGTTTCCTTGAAATATATGTGATAACTCGACCTTCTTGCATTAATACTCCACCCAGTCCTTCCTTGGATGCGTTAATGGAAACTAAGAATTCCTTGTCCATATCTGGAACTTTCAATATCAGTTTTGTTGTTAATAATTCAGTATCGGTTTTTGGATCTATTGCTAACCCATCCTCGAAAATAATATGTCCTACGTATTGTATATTTTTCTGATAAAAGTCACACTTGATCAACTTTGCGTAAATCTTGTGTTCTCATAATGTTTGTAGTAATAATATTCGGTGTTCTTCATGTTCTTCTTTGGTTCTTGAATAAATCAGAATATCATCAATAAATATCAAAATGAACTTATCTAAATACTGACTATATATGTTGTCCATTAAGCACATGCAATTTATTGGTGTGTTTGTGAGTCCAAACTAAATCACCACAAATTCATAGTGTCCATATCGTGTTCGAAAAGTTGTTTTGTTAATATCCTAATCCTTAATTCTGATTTGATGGTAACCAGATCTTATATCAATCTTAGAAAATATTTTCTCTCCTCTGACTTGGTCAAATAGATCATTAATTCTCGCTAGAGGATACTTAATTTTTATTGTCATTTTATTTAGCTGTCGATAATCAATGCATAATCAGAATGTTTCGTCCTTCTTTTTGACAAACAAAATTGGTGCTCCCCATGGTTACACACGGGGTCTAATGTATCCTTTATCTAATAATTCATGTATATGTACTTTAAGCTCTATTAACTCAAGAATGTTCATTTTGTATGGTGCTTTTGACATAGGGGCAGATCCTGGTATTATGTCAATAGTAAAGTCTATCTCTCTTCTTGGAGGTAATTATGGTATTTCATCAACAAAAACATCTTTAAAATCTCTTAAAACCACAGTCTTCTAATTTTGGTTTGTCATCCTCATTTAGTATATCCATTACCTGAATTGCATACCATTCACACCCCTTCCTTATGCATTTTTAAAGTTGCATGGTTGATAAATGTATTACTAAGAACGGTTTTCTTAGTCCTTGAATTGTTATTTTCACACCATTTTCGTCTTGATAAACAAATGAATTTTCGTAACAGTTTAGTAGAAATTTGTGTGATTCCAACCAATCCATACCAATAAGAATGTCATAATATCCTAAGGGTAACAAATTTAAGTTAACCAAAGTATTTTGATCATTTATTCCTATATCACACATAGAGATATACTTTGATACTTTCCTTTTTGTGCCAGTAGCTAATTGTACTAGCCAAGACTTAGGATGTTTCTCTTTTTCCATCTTACAGTTCTCTACTAATGATGGGGTTGTGTAACGCAAACTTTCCACTGGATCTATTAGTATAGATATTTGTTTATTTTCAAGCTTACCTTCAATTTCCACTATAGTAGACTGAAGATTTGCTTGTCTCCCTTCTAGAGCAAAATTAATTATGTGTGTGTTTTTCCCAATATCTCCTACTATGGTGGCTTCCTTCAGATTGTGAACTGTAGTTCTATTTTCTAGGTTTAAGCATGGACAGTTTCTTCGCAAATGGGGCTCTCCACACTCCCAACATTTTAGCAGTTCTCTGGGATTGTCGATGATCTTATTGAATCCCAGGTTAACTGATTTATTCCCTCCTTATGCATGTTGTGTGTTAGATGAATAGTCATTCTTTTTTAATCCTCTCATCATGTTACGGTAAGGAGCCGGTTTGAAACCTTTTTTCTGTTGATTAGGTTTATCCTGCTTCTTATCTTTCCATGCCTTAGGAGTTTCAGATCTCGCTTTATACTATTTGTAGAATATTTTTTCTTTCCTAAACACCTCATTCAAGGATTTAGGGTTGTCAAATTAATTTATGTCCTTATAAGATTGTGGTAGAAATCTTAAGAATATCTAAATTTTCACTTTATCTTCTTTAAAATAAGGCACAAATATCAAGAGATCTAGAAACTTATTAATGAGATCATGCATAGACATTTGTCCTAGTCGCAATTCATAAAATTCTTTAGTTTTTCTTTCATAACAACTTTCTGATAGGTATTGTTTCTTGAAATATTTCTTAAATTCTGACCACTCCATTATTTTATCTTTCAATCCTTTAGCTAGTTTCATATATTTCCACCAGATACTAGGCTTCCCTTTCAAATTATAAATGGTCATTATAACCTTCATATTACTAGAATAATTATAGATCTGAAATATTTGTTTATGTCTAGTAGCCAAGATTCATCTTCTTCACCATTCTTTGATTCTCCATCAAAAGTGGAAGACTTGATCTTTTTGAATTCACCTTCTAAGTGATCTAACGGTTTCCTTTTCTTAGTGGAGGGTGTTTGTGATTCTATTGTTGGTTGAGTATTTCTTGAGGATCTATCGTCTAACTTAGATTCTCTGCTTGATTTTTCAGATGATCGTTTATTGGTCACCCTATTTTCCTATGTTTTCTTTGATTTACTTTTCTCGGCTATATTTTGCAATAATATTTCATTCAGTTCTTGTTTTTCTTCCTTTGTTTTCTTAATATTTTCATTATCAGCCTTAAAAGTCTGAAGTACCACTATGAGGCTTCTCATATTTTCCAGCACTTGCGAGGATGAACTACTCTCACTTTTATGTTCATGATTTTGTTGGTTGACATTTCCTTCAAGGTTAATTTCTTCTTCGTTCTTAGTCAGCATATTGTTAAGTGCTTGATAATACCCTGTCACTTTAAAAATAAAGTATTCATCTTTATATGTAATTAGACAAACATAATTATGTGTTTAGAATTTTTTTAACGCCCATAAGGTCTAGTGTTGTCAACCTGTACTCTGATACCATATGTAATGGACTCAAAATTCATCCTAATTTTTTTTTTCTTTTTAAAACAAAACTAGTGGTTACATAAAAGGAATAACTAAATGTTATGGATACCAGCCAAGCCCAAAGCATAATATAAAATTTCTAAAGAAATCTACATAGCATTTTATGCTAAAATTTATTTTCCACACCCTTTGCCATTCATACTTGAGCAAACCCTTACAAAATATCTCTTAACTCCAAGTAACATATAAAAACCTCATCGATACAAAACACATTTGCATTATATAGTATTATCCCTTGATTTGATCGATAAATACCTTTAAGTGTTAGTGTTATATTACAAGACTCAATTCACAAAATCCCGTGGGTACCTATCCAAACCTCAAGTGTTGGTGTGTAATAATTTTGTATTAATTTCCAAGGAAAGTAAGGAAACTTATGTGGAAGTTCCACCTTCCATTACAAGACATATTCCTGCCAAAATGTATGGTACTAACCAAATATTTAAGGTAACGTATAGGAGGTCAAATCCTATAAGGATTGGGGCTCCTCATGTCTCTATCTAGTGGACCTCTAACTACTCACCTAACCAGATGGAAGTGTTGAATGGCGCAAATCTCGGTTTGTTGCAAAATGTTTCTCTCAAGTTGAAGGTATTGACTATAATGAAACATTTTCTCTCGTCACCAAAATGAATTCCATCTCCCTTGTTCTAGCTCTTGTGGCTTCACATAAATGGGAGGTCCGTCAGATGGATGTTAAATCTTTCTTCTTGCATGGGGATTTGAAAGAATAAATCTACATGGGAAAACCTCTTGGCTATGTCTAGAATTACTCAAGCCTTGTTTTCAACCTTAATAAATCCCTTCATGCTCTTAAGAAATCTCATCAAGCTTGGTATGCCAAAAAGGACAACTTTCTTCTTCATATCGGCTTTCTAGATGTTATTTTGACCCTAATGTATATACAAAGAAAGTAGGAATCCATATCATAATAGTTGTTCTTTATGATGATTACCTTATTGTCATTGGTAGTGACCCTAAAATTTTAAACCATGTGAAAACTAGGCTTAAGAAGAAATTTGAAATGACCAATTTAGGTTATTTTCACAATTTCCTTGGCCTCCAAGTTTTGCAAACGAAGGAAGGAATTTTTATTTCTCAATCTAAGTATGATTGTGACCATGTTCATAGTTTTCAAATAGATTATTCTAAACCAACCTGTTCTTCCTTCCAGTTTGGAGTCAAACTTATTTCCATTTGTACCATCAGGTAGTTGGTAGCCTCTTATATTTCACTCATACATGTCCTCATATTTCCTTTGTTGTTGGTCTTATTTATGAGTATATGAAAACACCCGATGAAATCCATTGGAAAAAAGATAAAATAATACATCAGTGTGCTTGGGGTATAGTTCAGTTCGGGATACATTACAACTCAGGGGGGACTCCTTTATTGGTTTGTTTCACTGATTTAGATTGGCACAACGACCCTAATGATAAAAAATTTAATATGTGTTATGTTTTTATCCTTGGTTAAGTATTTTTCTCTTTGGCCCGTAAGAAACAATAATATACTTCTCTTTATTCACAAAAACAGGAGTATCGATCAGAGGTTAATGCAAGTCAAGAACCTTTGTGTATTCGATAGATCCTTTGAGAGTTTTTATTCCAACAATAGCATCTGACAACCCTCTGGTGCAATAATCAGAGTGCCATCAATATTGTCAAAGATCCAGTTCAATGCCAGCTCAAAAAACACATCGAGCTACACATGAAATTCATTAGAAAGCTCATTCATGATCGAGTTATTGAAGTCATATTTTACCCAATAGAATATCAAGTTGCGAACATTTTCACCTAGTCTCTTAGAGAAGCAAGGTTCTCCAAACTTCAATCTATGTTAGGAGTTCAGGAAGTTGTCATTAAGGGGGGATAGACTCTAATGCCTCCATACTTATCCTATTGTGTCTCCTTTGTAAATACTTCAATCCTATCCCAATTTTATCTTAAGGGGGGATGTCATTATGTTTAGAAATTTAGGAATTAGTTAAGATCATCTTGGTCTAATGTGTCATTAGGAAAAAGTGTGTTTCTTAATGTGTTTATTTAGTATGCATTTTTAGCTCCTGGCATAGAATGATCCAATGGCTAATAGTGTCATCAATATTAACAACTACATTGATCCATGGATTAGAAGTCTATTGGTCCATGATCTCTATTTAAAGAGCATGGAGGGTCATTTATTGATAGTCGATTATGAGAAACTCTCATTTAATTGTCTTTGTAATATTTTATTTTGCATTAACAAATTTCTCCAAGTGGCCATGTTGTCTAGGGTGGATGTTTCCTCACAGGGTGTTTACCACATAAAAACATATGTGTGTTGATCTTTGATATGGTTGTGTGAGTGGTTACTAAAGGTGCCCATCCTCTATTGGAATATCTTTGTTTTTTAACAACACCTACCCAATGTACAAGAAGGATGGTATCAAGATGGATGATATCTTGTGGAGATTTACATAAAGGATGAACCCTTTCAGGTTGAGAGACAATCAAAACTCCAATCCAAAACTAGTTATCACCTAGGTTGTCATTGCTACTTCCAATGACATAGATCCTTTATGTGGCTTTATAAGTAACTTAGCTAGAAGAAGGATCAACAAGACATTTCCTCTTATTCTTGGGAGATTTAGGATAAGGTTTTCCTTCTTTCTCATTAAAAGAATAAGAGTCAAATTAGAGAAATCCTTTTTTTTATCATTTTGTTTATATTATTTATGAGGATCATGATCATACATAAGGTCCTTGAAGTTAATAAGTCTATCATTTTTTTTTTCCATGAGAGTTCTAGGTTTCATAGGTTTATGATCTAGACCTCGGTTTGCATTTTATTATTTAAGTGCTTAGAAATACTTTGTAATATCAGTCACTCCTTTGGTACTTTCACCAAATTTCATTCTTGAAGATAAAGGTATTAGGTTTCACCAAATTTCATTCTTGAAGATAAAGGAATTTGGTTTCACCAAATTTTATTCTTAAAAGTAAAGGAATTAGGTTTCTCATTTCCTTTTGTGTAAAACATGGTTATTTCAATTTTTGATGGGATTCTTTGATCAACCTATCATTAGTTGCATCTCAATAGAATGCTTGAAGATTACCTATGTCTTAGTTCCTCTATCTCCGAGTGCATCTTTAATATATGAATTGTAGTCATTAGCATATTCAGTTGAGTGGCGTATTCCATATGGAAATTTATTCTATTATCTTTATTTAGAGCTATGATAAATAGATGGTAAAGGTTTCTTTGGCAAGTTTTTCATAAAATCATCCATACCTTTTTTACATCAACAAATGAAGGTTATACTAGGTTCCATGTCTATGTTTTAAGGTTATCAAGTGTAACCTCTCATTTATGTATGTTAAAGTGTTGGATGAAATTATATTCTAATAAGTGAATATTATAAATATATTCTCTAGAGAAATAATGTATACAACTAAGGAAATAATGTATACAACTAAGGGGTGCATTACATATTAGGGACTAAGGAAATATTTGAATAGTTGTACCATATTGTCATAAATAAACTTGACAAGGGGATTAAGGAAATATGTTTATAGTTGTACCATATTGTCATAAATAAACTTAACACAAGTAGGTAGGTAGTAGAGAAGGCTTCCAAGTGAAGCTCATGGTATTATGGAAGAGCCTCCTAAATTTATGTATGTTTGGCCGTTTTAGAGGAAACTATGTCTCTAGAGGAAATATGTTGTCTAAATATTTGAGTGTAAGAAGGCCTTTATGAGGAGTTGCGAGGGCTTAGGTTTGACTATGATTGGATTTGTACTCGAGGGATTATAGCCCACCCACTTCACTTTGATAACAACGATTCTTTGTGAAATTTGATTTCTGGACTACCCATGCTTAGACTCTGAACAAGTGAAGCTGAGGTAAAGATAACGCAAATGATCCAGGAAATTTAATTTCATGGGGCGCCCACAGAAAATATATATATAGAAGAAGAAAGAAAGAAAGTATTGTTAACATCCACAAGGCTAAAAATAGCATATGGGATAGATTGCTTTTCCATATGGATTTTGTATTCGGCTGATCAAAATCTGGACCAGGGGTCAAATTTTAGCTCAAAAATCAGCGTTCTCGAAATTGCCTCAAAACGAACATGAGCGTAACCCTCTTCATCACGAATCCAACACAATTTGTTTCGTCTCAAACGGACGTCGGGAGCGAGAGATATCGCGATCTGTCCGAATCATCAAACAGGTAAAAAAAAAGTACGTTGACTGGGCAGTCCGTACAGTCCGTACGGATGCTGACATGGAATGACCGTACAGGATGACGTGGTAGAGGTGACGTGTCTTGACCGTACATCCGTACGATGATGTGGCAGATTTTGGTTGGAAGTTGAAGGCGAATGGTATCTTGACACGTGGCATTGTTTGGTCAAATGATTGGGTGCCACGTGGCCCAATCATGGGCTGCCACGTGGCACCCTGGTATTGCTCTTTTTGGTTGTTTGATCAAAATTGTTTTGGAGTCTATGGGGTTCGACCCCCAGACCTCCCCACTGGCCAAGCGCTTTAACCAAGTCCGACCAACCATCACGCCACATGTTGTTCCTTGTGAACTATATGAATTATAAAATATTTGAATTTGCATATTGTTTTAAATGACGGGGGGTCGAGCCGGGGCTTAGCCTCGACCCGTGGTTCCACCATCCATCCATACGACCATGCTTTTGTTTACATGGCGCACGGGATATTTTATATATGTTTTCAAATGTATAAACGTGTGGTCTTATTATGTTCCATATGACCATAACCGGAGCACGGAGTGGGAGTTCAACAGTTTTGTAACCGTTTAGCCTTTTTGCCTATACGCGTGGTCATATGACTCCTATATGCCCGAGTGCTTGGCGGTTAGGGGCTGGAGGCACCCTAACCATCCTACAATTTGCACAGTTATTCGATTGTGCACGTGTGCTAGGTTTAAACATGCGTTTTGGAGCGTGTTCTTGGTTCAAGCACACAGAGGTGCGTTTTGGCGAACCAGAGCCAGCAAGCTTGAAGGAAGAGGATGGCAGGAGGTCTATCTTTCTCATTTCTTGGCCGATTGAGGTGTCGTAAAAGCCCAGCTAGGGGTTTTGGGATGTCCTGAATCCATTGGCACTGTTATCAAGGCCATTTGAAGACTTCTTTTGTAAGATTTTAGCCATTGAAGTTTCAGCAAGCTACAGGGAGCTTGAAGCCCTCATTGATCGAGGACATGTTTTGGTGAGCCTATGTTTGTTTTCTATGATTGAATAATCATTTTTGGCTAATTGATATGCTCTGAACACATTGGGATGGGTTTCAGAGGCTGTTGAGGACTTTTACAGGTGTTTTTTCCAAAGAGAAGCTCAGGGAAGCTTATGGCCACATGTAGAAGAGGTCATGCTCGGATGAGCCATGATCCGTTTTCAGAGTTCTATTAGTCATTTTTGGGGTTTTT
>ML779225.1:873939-910314 GCA_009831015.1 Picea engelmannii
AATAAATTGGCTTGTGATCCGATTTTAAGTCCCAAATTTGATCTCCAATCAGCACTTCCTCCATTTTCCCACACAAATTATGCGAGCAAATTGCATAATCTACTACACTTGCTCCGTTGTAAGTATTGCAAGTGAAATTACCAAACTTTTCCCATCTATTCATACCGTTACAAATGACTAAATCGAAATCCCCACATAGTGTAAGCAATTTTTATCCAAAGAGATTGCAGCCTTTATCCTCTGAAATTCGTTCCCACTGATGATTACTCTCTTCTGTAAGCCAGATAGGGTCACTGTCTTCTTTGCAACAAAGAATGCTAGCTTGTTCACCTGCAGTTCTAGCATTGAAATCCCCCACTATAAGGACTTCACCTAGCTAAGAATATATTGCAATATCTGTTTTTAAGGCTGCAAAGGGATCTTTTTGGTCAAGCCCTCTACTTTTGTAGATTTTTTAAACTTGCAGCACAAAATAGCATGCTACAATTCTGATGTGATTTCCATTTTCTGATATTTTAAGCCAGGAAAATTGCTTATTTGGGTCTTCTTTTTCTAGCTGAATGAAACGACCTTCTTTTTCTCTTACTAATACCATGATACCCTCGTGCCCTTTGCCATTCCCTGTTGCCTTGTTCCACACTATTATCTTCCAATACCCTTCAAACAAAGGTGTCTTGCACCCTTCATGCTCATGTGTTTCTATGAGGCAAATTATGTCTCTATCTTCCGCAATGGGCCCTAACCCAGGTCCTCGTCTCCATGGGTAACCCCTGCAGTTCCAACAAACTAATCTTAAGGAAACCTGGGTACGATTTGATTGCTATTTGTTTTGGCATGCAAGACTCACAATTGAGTCTTTGTCCATGCTTTCCCATACTGACCTTGCTTCCTCATTTCTTGCTGAAGAGTTTGTTGCCTCTTCTTTGTTATCGTCTTACTGCCTTGTTTTGGAAGAAGGTCCAAATTGCACTATCATAGCTTTACCTTTATAAATACATTCTCTTTTTCCCTCATCTCTTGCTGCCCTAACTTTTGTCATCTCGTCCCTCCTTTCCTCTTCTGTCTTACAGTTAAGTATTCTTCTAGAAAAAACTGAGAACCCCTCAAGAACTTCTTCCTGCTTAGAATGATATATTTATTGCGCAAGTTGGGCATGATGACTTTTATGGGCCTGGCTCTCTCACTGTTAGGCTTACCTACTCTCCATGCTTGACATATTTGTCCTTTCCATTGGAGCTTGTCTTTCAAGAAGTCTCTTGAAAGGTCAAGAGTACATTCATTTTTCCCATAATCTTTCACCCCCTTGATAATTATGTTTGTTTCTCTATCTTGTCTTTCCTTGCTTTCTCTATCTTGCATGTTGATCTAAAAATGAAGAAGACTTGAAAAACTTGAAAAAAACTTATTGCAAGTGAATGTTATGTGTTTAAAGCAAAAGGATCAGTTTGCAACACATAAATTAAAGGATTACTCATGAAAATTACACATAGACAGCAGCATAATCAATGAACATAAACACATAAGCACAGCAATTGATAAAGGAGTTCACCTCTCTTATGGGCTACATCTCCTGGTCCAGCTTCCAATGGATCATTATTATTAATTGCTCAAAAAGTGCTCAAAAACATGTCTTACAATGCTCAAAATGAAAAACTGACTGCTCCAATGGCTTCAGAGCATCCCAAAACCCCTGTCTGAGCTCTTTCGGAACCTCAATCGGTCAAAAAATGAAGAAGTTAGGCCTCCTAGAAGTCTCCCTCTTCAAGCTTGTTGTCTTTGGTTCTACAATTCGCACCCTTCCTGAATGAACCTGGCTCACACGCATTTTAAAGCGTGAAAACCCAGCACCGGGCGCAACCGTGCCAACGATGCAAACCGTAGAATGGTTAAGGGCGCGCCAGCCCCTAACCACCTCGGCACCTCGGCGTATGGTGCATATGACCACGTGCATGGCTAAAAAGTGGTTTATCCGTTGTAGAACCGTGTAACCAACCTTCGCGTTCCAGGTCGGGGTCATATGAGTTACAATGTAATCGTGGCTTACAACATAACCCATGCGCCAGCGGTCGGGGGTCAAACTATATGTGGCATGGTCGTATGTATGGTACAAAGGATCGCGGGTCGGGGCTAAGCCCCGACCCGACCCCCCGCCAAAACAATACATAATGAAACTTAAATACAATATGACCCGTATCCATAACAAGCAACAATGGGTGGCATGTTGGTTAGCGGAGGTTTGTTAAAGCGTTGTATAGTGGGGGAGGTCTGGGGGTCGAACCCTGCGGACTCTACCATACCTTTTACACATCAATCAACCAATCAATAACCGAGTGACACGTGGCACCCACGGATTGGGCCACGTGTTCTCACATCATTCACCACCCAAGGACACGTGTCACTCCATGATTCGCCAACTGCTAACCAATGAATGCTTTCCATGTCATCCACCTGACACGTCATCGTACAGACTGTACGACCCTGCCACATCAGACTGTATGGACAAGTACATTCAGCATCAAATTTTTTTCTCTATTTGGCTTGACGAACAGATCGCGATATCTTCTCCATACGGACTCTGTTTGACAAAGTAAATATACCGTCGGAATTAGGAAGACGAGATGGACGCAATGGCACTGTTTTCGTCGCATTCCGAGCACTTTGAAATTTGAGCAAAATTTGATCCCCTGATCACATGTTGTCAACCTGAATGTTTGTTTCTCCTTCCCTCTTAGCAGGATTGCTAATAACTTGGGCCCAAGTTTTGGAGAGTTTTGTGGAATCTCCTTTCCTCTCTTCTCTTGATGTCTCTTCATTGTTGTCTATTTGGGTAACTACTTTCCCCTTATCCTGGGATGGCTTCGCATTCATCACCTCTGTATTCTCCACTGCAATTTTCTTCATGTTTTGCACTTCCGCTTTCATGCGTTGTCATTCTGTTTTCCCTATTCGGAGAGCTTCCTGTAGCAATGACACTTGCTCCTTCGGAACTTTGTTGCTTTCTGCTAAAGCCTGGTTTTCGGTTGTTATTCTATGAATTGTACAATCTCTTTCCAACTCTTTAGCTTCTACTACTTCCAACCTCTCTTTTACCTTTAACAGTTCTTTCATATAAAGATCAGATGACCAAGTGAGAGGTGTGGATGTGGGACTATATAAGGCATAATCATCAATGACTTTTCCTTTTCCTTTGGACTTGTTGCCACATACTTGCAAAGAGGACTTGTTTGAATGTTGTTTCTTGCGAAGGACCCAAGTATTTTCCCTTTGAGACCTTTTTTTCCTTGTCTTCTCCCATTTCAGACGGGCTAGTCTTCATTTTAAAATGCCTCGATACTATTTGGCATTAACCCAAACCCACTTTCTAGTTTTGGCTGATGAGGCAATTTTCACTTGCCCTATATCATTTGTTTCCACGGGTTCTAAAGTTTATTGTCCCATTGTCATGATGATATTAAGGGAAATCAAAGTCGCTGCTCAAAACTGACCCTCTGTTTTATGCTTAACCCTTCACTATTTGTTGGTCTGACCACTGAAAACTTGTTGCTCTGCCCACTGTCCCTGTTAAACCATTGTCCCTGTCCTTTGTTAGCCCACTGTCCCTCAAGATGAGCCCATTGTCCCTGTCCCTTTTCCCTGTCCATGTCCCTGGATGTCTGCTACTGCCTTTAAAACATGTATCTGCTTCTTGTTATTGAGAGCTTTCTCCAAATAGTTTGCATACATTCTTGATACGATCCCATACTTGGCTTTCACATTGCCATGATGTATCTATCAGTTTACATTTGGTGATAGAGAACCGCGCGAATCTGTCTGGTTGTCTATAACCTATCTGGTTGTATATATATCCGCTGGAGCGCCTTGGAGACAGGTTGAAGGCGTGAAATATGGAGGCGTTACACAGAGCGTTTCGAGAATTTAGGGTTTTTTTTTCTCACATCAAGCCATAAGTAATATGTTAACTTGATCCAAAATGCACATCAATGTACAGTTGAGTTGTTGAGGAATCATTTAGGGTTGTTACTATTACCCAATGGATAATTCACACCTCTAATATTCCTCTTAACTGAATAACATTAACCCATCATCTCTCTCACAAAGATGAGCACTGAATAGTAAAGTCGTGAGAGTGTGAGACAATGAAGAAATTTGTGTGAATGGTGCTTCCACTGCTAGGGTAAAGTCGTGAGAGTGTGGGACAATGAAGAAATTCATTGGAAACAAAAAGAGGTGCGGCTGGTCTCTTCTTGAGATGGGGTTCCTACGTTGATCTTGGGAAACAAAGGAGATGCCCAGAAAGTAGCGGACTCTAAGCTCTAATTGTACACAGGCTTGACAGTCGAATTACACACTCAGAAAACACCCAGGCAAGGTGAAATTCGACCCAAACAATAACTAAACGCCCAACAGACCAATTGGACACCCAAC
Source organism: Picea engelmannii (assembly GCA_009831015.1). Taxonomy (NCBI): domain Eukaryota; kingdom Viridiplantae; phylum Streptophyta; class Pinopsida; order Pinales; family Pinaceae; genus Picea; species Picea engelmannii. The sequence continues at coordinate 878,365 of ML779225.1, forward strand.
ACCAAAGGAATTTGCCCGAGCAACAAAGGAATTCACTCCATCACTCAAATGGACGGCCAACAACAAATGAATTCAACAAAACTCAAAGGAATTCGCTCCATCACTCATATGGACTCCCAGCCAAAAAAGAATTATGCCTAGCACAACGGAATTTGCCCAAACACTCAAATGGATTCCATCAACAAAGGAATTCACGCCAACACCCAAATCGATGTCCAACAACAAAGGAATTCACTCAACATTCAGATGGACCCCAACAAACAGTTACACGCCTAGTAAAGATGAAAACGTGCATGGGCACTTCAGCTCAAAGCCATACATTAAGAATTCGTCTAGAGAGAGACTCTCAATGGAGAGAAAATTAGTTTTGGAAAGTTTTCTAACATAATCGGAAGTATGGACATGGATTTCTTGTTTCCCAACTCACTCAAAAGTGGATATTAACTGGTCGTTGAGATGGCTACACCATTAAATCAATAATTTGTGTCTTAATAACTCTCACACACCAGTAAAAAGAAGATCCAGTAATTAATTATACATTCAAATAAGATACTAAAACCCAAACACAAAACCAGTGGAATGAGAGAGTGAAGAAATATTGAGAGCTAGGGGGTAAGGGAAGGAAAACATCAAATACCCTTCACTTCTTGTTCTTTAGCCTTCTCTCTTATTTGTTTCCTTGTCATTTTAATTATTTTTCTTTAACGTTTTAGTTACATTCTTATTTGTCTTATTCCACATTAACTTGCATTGTTTTACATGGATTTCATAATATTGATTGATTTTCAATTTGTTTTGTAGGTACTGATTCTTATCCACTCGTTAGTCTAGATCAATTTCGAATTGTTGGGTATGTGCTATATTCTTTGCATGTGTGTGTGTGTGTGGGTGCGCGACAACAACTGCGTCTGGCAGTCCGTACCAACTAGATTTATTTTGGGCGGTTATTTGCTATTTTTAGCGGATTTTGCTATTTTTAGCTGATTTGTAAATTAATCCCGGATTAAGGGATTAGGGTTTTGGTATCTACGAAATACCTAAAAACATTGTATATATTGTATGGCGAATGGTGAAATTCAATAATAATGAAAAAGAAAGGTTTTCCCGGTTGAGGGTTTCCGGTAAAGATCTCTGTGTATTCTGTGTATGAGCCATTGATTAATTTCTGTATTGCTTAAGAATATATATGCATTGCTTTACTTCGCAGGTTTAAAACTTACACGAATCACACCTCCCCATTGAAAAGCTTTTTGGTCCCCAAAATCTCTAGGAAACAAATTTGGATTAGTGTTGTATGCTTCTTTAGAACGTGGCTATGAAGTTGGCTCCTGGCTACAACTCTAACTCTAGCTCTAGCTCTAGCTTGTGGCTCTGGATATTAGCTTTGGTCCTTAGCTATGGCTATGGCTCTCGTTCTATCTCACTTGTTCCTATAATGCAACAATCTTCTCAACAAGTCTCATCTTTAAACAATATTTGAATCTGAACTCTAGGCTGAACATCCATTCCCATCTCCCTCTTTGCCTTGGTGATAGTCTATCTTGTCTACCAATGAAGCCAATTCGAATGCCAGTCGTGTTTCTATGTGTGACCCCAACATATTTACATCACTCAACAACTCCTTAACGGAAGTGTGGCTACATTCCTCTCCAAGGATGAGTGGATTCTCATCATGGAAATCATGGAAACAACCCTTTGTGGCCATGTCAATTGAATGACCATATTGCATACCCCTACATGCTAGTTGTAGGTCTTTTGGTCTTAGGTAAGTTGGTCCATCCATTGGCAAGTCATTTTTCAACCAACATACGGTGAAAGAGATGGCATCCCGTGCTTGAACTCCTTCTCTCTCTCCCAATTCCATCAACCAACTAGTTGTTTCGTTGTTAAGGATGACCTCTCATACTACTGCAACTATTTGGAAAGCATATTATCCTTTAATTAGAGTTGCAGTTATCTCTTCACCTCCCATACTCTTCACTCTCCACACTCTTCTCTTCATTTTTTTCTTTTTGGGGTGAAGCTCTGGGTGAAGTTATCAACTCTTCGCTTCCCAATGTCCATTCAAATTTTAGTTGTGGAAAATGTTTCGATGGTTGCTACAAGTATTGTTTGACAATATGGGGTAAGGGATAGAAATATTTAATTTTTGCTTGGGTGAGGGCATGGTAAGCGGTAACTAGAGAGCATTCGGTAGTCTCCTGCTTTGGAATAATTAAAGCTAAAGTGACGCAGGTGGAGGAGGAGGATTGACGATGGCCAGATTTGGGGAATTGACCCATTTGTCGTTCGAGTTCGGTAGTTTCTTGGGTAATCGATCGACATGATGGAGCATTGGGTAATGATGTGTCATGAATGAGATCGATGGATTGAGCAAGGGCTCGAAAGGGTGGGATCCTTGTCGGAGACTAAGATACATTAGAAAATTCTGGGAGGAGAGGGAGTACGGCGTGAGGTGTTGGATTAGTGAGGTTCTCATGCTGAACATGGCAGGCCAAACACAGAGAAATGTCTATGTGGTGAATGACATGGATAGTTTCTTCTTTTCCATGACGCAGAGGGGGGGAAGTATGAGGTGATAGGTGCGTCATTTATGTTGAATATTGTACTAATGGGATTTGGAATGGTACACAACTTGTCGGTCTTGTTGGTATGGGAGACCCAGCAAAAGGTCAACACATTCTAAAGGTGATACATTACAGACCATGGTGTTGCAGAAGGGGCCAATGGAAAAAGTTACTATGCAGCACCAGGCGATAGTCATGTGGGGTCCTCCCTTTTGTTCCCAGCCAAGTCGATAGGGATCCAGGTGGGTGGTTGTGGGAAGTTGAAGATGTTGGACTAGGTCTTGGGAGACTAGATTCTTTTTGTTGCCATTGTCCAGAATGAGAGTCGTGAGTTTATGTTTAATTTGGAAATTATGCATAAAGAGGGGAACGTTAGTACAACCTGGTTCGGGCGTAGTCATGATAATGAGAGATGGGTCGGCTTCGGTGGGGTTGGTGAGAGAGATGACCTATGGTTGTTCGAGAAACTCGATGGGTGTGAGATCTGCAACCAAGGTCTGATGGGGGCGTATATTTTTTATGGCTCGACAGTCGGTAGAGTTGTGTGAGTTGGTCTTGTGATAAGTACACAAACCGCAGTTGTGGGCGTCGACGAGGAAGAAGGGTAAGTTTGAGGCTGAGAATGATGTAGGTTGGCAGACTGGGTTCGATTTGTTAGATATCAGGTTTGAGGGGCTACCTTACGTTCTACGGCCAAGGCCTGTAAGAATGCTTTGTCCAAAGAGGAACTGTCAAAAAGGTCAACTTCGCTCCACGATCAATTCTAACTATTCCAATTGAGTGTCCCAAGAATTTTGTGCTATCCCTTCGAGTTGTAGGCTCGCAATCTGCAATTTGGTGGATTCTTCCATCTCGGGGGAAGTCTTGAAGTATGTGGAGAGGATACAGATCCAGGAATCGACCTTCTAGCCAATCATTTTTTCGACGAGATTGGGTAACTGAAAACTTGTGTCCAACTACATGGTCACTGGAGTCTGGCGTTATTGGAGTCGAAGTAGTTCGTCGAGACTCAGTGCCAATTCTTCAATGGGAGTTGATGTGGCTGCATTAGACTCCTCACTGGAGACTTCTCTTCGAGGTGGCATGGTTTCCAAACACTAAAGAGAGGGAGCAAATCCTCTTGAAAGCAAAGGTGTGAGCTACCAAAATGAGACCCTGAGGAGGGTGCGCGATTAACCTTGATGATCCAGGTGGATATTGGTGGCCACCCACCTATTCCCACTGGCTCCTCATGTCCATTTGTTTTTGGCACATCCTTCTGTACTAATTTACAATTGTGACTTCTACACTTCTAGGGTTGTGTGAATCCCCACACATTCTCCAGGTGGATATGGGTGGCGTCTCGCCTAATCCAACTAGATTATTTTGTATGTTTTTATGTCAGCACATCTTGTTGTACTTTCAAGGTTGTTTTGGGGCCTTAAACGTTGTTTTTTTGGCTCGCCATAGTTGTATTATAAATGGAAGCAAAGTCTGATGGTAGAATGTGTAGCTCTCTAAAATACATTTCCAACGAGCTATCACGCACCTAAAACAGAGGTCGTACACAAAAGTTACGACCCTAGGAAGTTGAGGTACCAAATTACACCAATTTACCAATAGGGCCCACATGAGTTTTGGCATTTCACCTTCTAAGGTTAGGTTTTTGGATGTCTAGGGTTTGGGAATTCATGACTAATATGAAAAGGGCCTCTAGAACCTCATTGTAATCCATTCTGCTCAGACAGATGCACGTAGCAGCCACATCTCTTCTCAAAGATAGATACCACCATTCGACCAAGTTTCAGTTCTATAGTTTTATAGTTTCATCTTATTTCATTATTTAATAAAAGATATTGTTCACTCAATATTTGTGTTATTATTCCTATCTCTGTGTTTATTGTATTCAGTCTATTAATCAGTTCGTTCCGCTCCTAAATCTGGATCAGTGGTATCAGAGTTGTCTACTCTTCATTTATTTTTCTTCGTGCATGTCCCCGACAAGGTCTGGGTACAAGAAGTTGGGACTCGAACCAATCGAGCCATTACCAGATAGGTTGCGTCGAGCCCGAAAACAACCCATGGGAGATGAAAATAAATATGATGGAGCAAGAGATCCTATTAAAATGTTTCTCAAGGAAGCCCTTGCGCGACATAGGAATGAAATGATGGACAACTTCTCACAAATCCTTCGATGGTTGCCCATGGCAGAAGCATCTTCATCAAGCGGTCATGCAACCCCCTTCAAGGTACAGGTAAATTTTGATATTCCATTATTTGAAGGACTGATAGATGTGGATGTTGTAGATAAATGGTTGAATCTGCTCAAAGGATATTTTTCAGTCCACAATTTTTCCGATAGGGAAAAGATCACTTTTGCACTCCTCAAGGTCGTTCCCTGTGTTAAATACTGGTGGGATACTTACACTGAGAAAAGGGTCGTGGAGGAATATGCAATTTTTGTGGTGGCCCCTACATAGGATTCATTCTGGGATTTCATTAAAGAACAGTACTTCCCTATTGGAAGCTACGAGGACCAGTACACCAGATGGACCACCCTACGTCAAGAAAGGGACCAGAAAGTACTAGAATTCACCAATATTTTCCATACCCTATGCACCAAATTGGGTATCAAAGATTATGAGCGTCATCTCATGCTCAAATACCACGATTTTTTGCATGTATACATTCAAACAGAAATGGATTTCCTGGACATCACCTCAGTGGGCACGTCTTATAGATACGTTGTCAAGATCGAGCAGAAATTTAAGAAAAAATGGTGAGAGTTCGGATATGCAAACCCCTCACAGCTGAAGCAGGGAAAAGGCAACCCCAACCCACACAGCAAGGGACCAAGTCAAGATGGCCACCCTCAGGACGGTCTTTCCAAGCCACAACACAAGAAGGGCAACGAGAAGATGAAGAAGGACATGGGAAAATGGTGTGAGTACCATAAAATTCCTTGGCACAACATCGATGAATGTCTCTCCAAGCAGTCCCTCGTGGATGAGTTGAAGGCTTTCGAGTCAGAAGTTGATTCTGATTCTGAGTCAAATCCTGAAGGAGGGAAATGGATTATTGATGATGAAACTAGTTCCATGGTTGCTACCACCAAAGTCTATCCAAGTGAACCAGAAGAAAAAGAGGAAGGGGAATGCCTCGTTCACTCGAAGATGTGGGTCTAGGGGGCTCTGATTCATTTCATTGTCGACAGTGGTAGTTAGAAGAACCTGATTTCAATAGAGGTTGTCAAGCGGTTGGCCTTGCCAACGACACCGCACCCACATCCCTACACCATCGGTTGGCTTCATCAAGGAAGAGATCTTTGTGTCATCCAACAGTGTCGTCTTCCCTACGGCATCAAGCCTTTCAAAGATGAGGTACTATGTGATATTTATCCCCTTGAAGTTTGTGATGTTCTTTTAGGACAACCATATTTATGGAAGTGTCATGTTGTGTATGAGTCTAGACCTTGCAGTGTTATTATTACTTTGGGTAGACAATTGTACATGATCCCAGAGGTGGCTCCGCCTATTTCTATTTCTTTAATCTCAGCTAAGCAATGCAGTAAGGTCATTTCATAGACCGGGAAGTTTTCCTTCTTTGTGATCTCTGATCACAGTAAGCAGAAGGTCGTCACCACATCTGTGGCCTCTATACAACGCCTCTCTTTGTAGCAGAAGCAAGTGGGTGGGATCATGGAAGAATACAGAAACATCTTCTCCTCACCTACAGGGGTACTGACACACTGACAAGTCAAGCATCCAATTGATTTGACCCCCGGCACACCTCTACCTAATGGGCCAGTCTATCAATGCTCGTTGATGGAGAATGATGAAATCAGGCGTCAGATCCAAGAGCTTCTTCAAAAGGGGCACATCATACCTAGATCCTCCCCTTGAGGAAGCCCAATTGTATTGGTGCAGAAGAAGGACGAGACTTGGTGACTCTGCATTGATTACAGAGCCTTAAACAAAATCACAGTCAGGAACTTATACCCCATTCCCAGGATTGATGACCCTCTTGACCAACTCAAGGGGGAAAATTTCTTCAACAAGATTGACCTAAAGTCTGGATCGATAGAGGAGGGAGCTCAATTGACCAACTCAATAGAGGGGGGAAATTTCTTCAACAAGATTGACAGCAAGTGTGTCCTCCTCTATTCATTCCTCAAGATTGACCTAAAGGGGGATCTCGATACCATGTGACCAGTGGCACACTCTTCGACGAATTTCTCTGAAGAATTGAACTCTATTGGCATACTAAGTTTTTCGTTGTCACGTCCATATTAGCTCATGATATCGTGTGTAATGAATTCAGGATTAATTTAGATGCATTGGAAAAGAAAAATCAATTGTTGATTACTTTAGTTTCTTGGTTGGTGAAGAAGCATGGAGGAACCACCCCTTAGACTATAAAACCTTGTTGGATTCTCGCTATCATTTTAATCAGTTTTCAATTTAGTTATCACATGGCTATAGTCTTTCCAAGTTGTAATCCCCTAAGAGTCAGTCCTTGGTTTTTTTTTGGACATCTTATGTTTGCATAGTCTTATTATCTCAATCCAACCTAGTTTAGTTTCCATGGACCAAAAAAAATAGTATTCCATTGATAGTACTTTCTACTTATTAATACTAGGGATATGTGTAATTCCTTCAATGTTTATGGAATTGATACATGGCATTTAAAAAAATACCATTAACAAAAAAAAATCAATGTGGGTCATAAGTAAACAAAAAATACATAACCACACCATATATGTTTGAAAGATGTCGCATAGTGATTATTGACTTTGGATTTCAAGAAAATTGGCTGGCTCATTATTTCACAAAAAATGCATCTCAACATTTCTTACATGAGTAAATTTTAACAACTTGTTCACACAATAAAAGAGAAAAATATTGCATGACTAAACTAGATTACAGGTTCGGCTTATTGTCACCATTGGTTGTACTATTGAAGGGATTTTGTCTTCTTTACTATTGGCTTGTTGTCCCACTGGTTGTGCTATTGAAGGGTTGCCTTTATTAGTCTGGGCAAATTTTCCTCAGCATCAAAGCAAGGAAGTTGTTGCTTTATTTATGGAATGCTCTGCATAGTGAGAATGGCGAGAGCTATTTACAATTTGACAGATTGACATAAACCAACATACTAATAGAGATTATGGAGGGCCCTGCTTAAATTGACTAATGAGGGATGTTTATTAAATAACTAAATGAAGCAATTGACATGATAGTTCTTTATTAGGAAGCACATTACTCAAATAGACTGGAAAGGGAAGTTTACAATAGAAATTATTGATGAACTTCTACACGATCTCATGTTGACTAGTGAAGGAATATGTGCACTCTTCCTGGTGTCCCAATTCCTCCATATTTAGACCTGGAAGCATCCCTGCTTCTTCCAACAAGTGACTGAAAGAACGTTGTAAGGCTTATATAGACATCCATTTGGTATACGTTGGTGTTTGGCCCTTGTGGCCCACAAGATGGGAAACATATTTCTGTTGGCGAGTGTTATGATTCCTAGAATCCATAATGGTGTCCGCAAGTAGAGGATGTTGAAAGTCTGGGATATTTTCCACCGAATGATGTATGGTAACCATTTCCTCAAGGAGTGGTGGCTCGAACAACTTGGGATTGTTCACGTTGAGAACATTGTGGATGTTGAGTTATGGTGGAAAGTCTGAGTGATAAGCATTCTCACCAACTATTTCAAGAACAAGGTATGGAGCATAGCACAGTGGGGTGAGATTTTGGTGGTGTCCTCAGAAGTGGTGTTTTTCCAATAGTAGCCACACTCGGTCACCAGGTTGAAATACCAAGGGTGTGTGACATTTATCATTCCTATGCTTTGCGCGATCATGTGCTTCTTGTAAGGTCGTTGCTACCTGTGAATGTTATTGTGCGATGTTGTGGATGAAACTTTGCACTAATTGTTTCTCCTATTGTTGGCGTAGAGACCTTGAGGGTGTTATATTTAGGGGCATCTTTGAGTGCACAAGGGGATGAAATCCCATACAAACCTCGAAGGGTGAGGAGCCCATGGATAAGTGGCGTTCCCAATTATAGTTTTGTTGAATGACATGCATATAAGATTCCCATGGAAAAGTATTTTCAATGAGAGTGGCCTTGAGTATGGTTTACAACCTCTACTTTTTCATCCATCTGGGGGTGAAATGTAGTGGAAAAATGAAGTTGGAATCCTAGTGAAGACCATAGAGTATGCCAGAAGATACTGAGGAAGTAGGATTCACAATCATAAATGATACTATTGGGTAAACAAAATGAGGCCACACATAATGGAGAAAGATGTCGATAGTCTGTGCAACAGTGGTATTTTTATGAGATGGACTTAGTAGGTCCATCTCATAAAAATGACACACTACTACCCCAATAGCATCCTACTTGAAAAGAGTTGTAGGGAGACAACTCAAAAATTCCATGGAAATGGATTCCCATTGACAAGAAGGCATAGGTAGAGGTTGATAAAGATAATGAATATGGTTATATGGCTTACTTTGTGAATAGAGAGAGAAAGTGTAGATGAATTTTTCCACTTTTTTGGGCATGACGGGTCGGTAGAAATGACGTTGGAGATTGAGAATGGTCTTGGCTATGCTGAAATTCCCCCTACATTAAGAGGCATTTTATTCATGGATGAGAATGAGATGATATTTTGTCTACAACACACATAACTGATTGAGTTTGTAGAGACAATCTTCACGAATCATGTAGTCTAGAAAGGGAGTCTGGTTGATGATGGTAGGTTGCTTAAAATATTTCCATACTTCACCAAAACACGGATCTTTAGTGTACAGGTCCTTCCATGTGTCATAAGATGCACAACGCAACATTGAAATGTGAAGAACCTATGTTGGGGGCTGAATTAACAAGTTCGCCATATTACTGTAGGTACCCTTCTTATATTTAATAACCAGTCGGTGGAACTGTTGAATATATGTTGCTCACTTTAAATGTTTTTTTTTTTTACATCTTACTCTGTTAATTGATGAATATTAGCAGGTGATGGTGTGTATGGATGATGGTTTCTTTACCCAGAATGTACTGGCACCATTCCTTGATCTCCTTCACCAAGTTGTAGAATTCCTTTTCATATGTTCTATAGTAGACTTTGGCATCTCCAAGCATCTCAGAGTGATACGCTAACAGATAAACTCCATGTTTAAGTACAACCCCAATGGTGAAGTGAGAGGCATTTGTCTCAATATCAAAGGGTATTTTCATGTATGACAACTATAGTATAGGGGTTGAACAAAATGTTGTCTTCAATTCCATAAAATCGAGTCTAGCCTCTATAATTGTTGACCACAATTTGGTTATCTATATTTTCCTGCTCCTTGGATTCCTAAAATACTTGATATCAAAAGAAGACATTTTTGAAATTTTATAAGTTCATTTTACAGCCCTTAGTCTCATCTTCACTACACATTTTTCGTATTAGAAATATGTTTCCATATGCCTAAGTTATTCAAGATCTGATCCATAGATAAAATTTTGAAGAATCTTTCTAAGTATTATGTTCTTCTATCCTTTTTCAAATTTTGACTAAGTATTCTCATCACTTATTTCTCTCACCTTTCACCTATATCCATCTCAACACTTAACCATTTTTCTCCTTATCTCTCAACCCTCTCCACTCTCTTATCCCTTATCCTCCCATACTTAGCCATATTTCAAGCAATATTTCAATCTATGGTGGGGAACAGACACCCATCACACTCCTTAACCCTTCACCCTCACCTTCCTCACCCCTTCTCCCGCTATATACATTTATCCTCCCTCACTTTCATCATATACATTTCTCCCCTTTCCCCCTAACTACTCATCTCCTCATAGGGTTCCCAACTTGGCGGAATCATCTCCTCACTTCCATCACCTTCCCATCCCCGCGAACCCTCCATCCTCCTAACTCCACTACCTACATTTTACCTTCCCCCTTACATCACCCTAATTCACCCTTATCCCTCTGCCACCTACAAAATACCCCCACCCCCTCTCATCTCCTTACCCTCTCATCTCCTTACCCTCTCCCTAATTAATTTTTTTTAAAGTAATACAACTCGCAGGAGGACGGACACCAGTCATCCATCACTTCCTTACTCACCTCACTCCCCAACCTGCCAACCCATCCCCATAGCCTACAAACTACCCCCTCGACTTCCGCCACCCATAATTTTCCCTCCTCCCCTATCATCCCATCTCCCATACTTAGCCAAATTCTCATAGCTATTCCAAGGCATGAAAACCAACAAATGAGAATATGACATATGGCAATGAATGAGGTCATGACACATGGCAACTCAACATTGGAGACACGTGGAAACATACAATTTGTGACATATGGCGGCATATTATTGGTTATATTTTGAATATAATGAGTTTCTGACACGTGGGATATGACTTGAAAATGACTCAGTACTAACTGGGCATGAGGTGGATGATGACGGGGTTTGAAAAAATATTATTTTATTCAACAACTTTCCAAGGGTCGATTTCTCCAAGCTCCATAATTTCTTCTCTTCTTTGTTTCTTGCTAGGTGTATGAAACACTTAGTATTGTATACCATGAAGATTTGTAATATCCCAATGAATGTGGGATAATATTTATGAATAAAAAGTCGAAATTTCAAAGAGGGAGAAATGAATTTGAAATCAAAGGTTGAGATTGCCTCAAGACATCAGATCAACGGTGGCTAAGTCACGATCTTGCAGAGGCCATAACTTGAGCTCTCGGTGTCGGAATCAAGCAAAATTTATACCGTTGGAAAGGTATTTTGATGTAGAACGTGGTGGTATAGCTTTAAAGTGCTGAAAAAGGATAAATGTTTCTCATAAATTAAAATATCAGTCAGCTTCAGTTTTAATGGGCATGTGTGACAACTCAACTTCACGAGCTCATATGTTGAGATCCGGGCGACGAATTTGGGAAAATTTCATATAGTTGGAAAGATAATATGATAAATATCATAACTGAAACGATTTCCATGGATAAAAAATTTATTATCATTCCCATAAAACTAAAACATAGTCATCCTCATTTAAAGGGAAATTAATTAAATTTTAAAAAAAATAAAAGTTTAATTAAAACTTTTATTAGAAAATGAGAGGGACCCAATTTCAATATACTAATATTAATGATGTGAGTTAATTAATGAGTAATTAATTAAATTGAATTTTCCAAGAATAAACTTTCACGGGAATTTCAAGAGAGGAAGAAAACCCTAACTACTGAAGTAGTTAGAAAATCTCTTCTTAAACAGAGAAGAAAGGCTTCATCAAAGAGTCCAAGAATCAGTATTTTCAAAGGGGCAGGGTAGAAGATCAGTGGAAGAAGAAGTTACAACCATGGATACACAATCAATCTTCTGATCAAAAGAAATAAATCTCCATCTTCTTCATTCTTTATATTCTTCTACACCACTTCTCATAGCTTTATGCTTGAATCTCAAAGTTGGGAACAAGGCTTAGTTCTTGAGTATTTTTCTTGTATTCTTCTACAAACTTTTCTTGTATGATCATGGATTATTTGCAGCCACATACTTGGTTGTCAAATTTTTGGTAATGAAGAACATTTCTCATGAATAAACTCCACAAATAATTTCTTTGGGGTTGATCTTAATTGTATCTTGTAACTTTGAGTTTTAAGTATGAGATATTTGAGGTTGGCCTATCAATTTATCTTTTATTGCTAATTGTAGTACTTTATTAAAATTATTTGAGATTCATCAAATCATTCTCTCTTATTTCTCATAAAGAAGATAAGGATGTGTTTATATATTATTAAGAATATTGTGTGTGATGTTGATCACAATTTAATTCTGATGTTGAATCCCTCCTTCAATATTTTCTTGTTGTAAAAATATTTTTGATGCACATAAAGATCATATTGGGTTATTGAAGAACCATTTTCATATAAATCCAAGCAATAAATATTTGGGGTTTTCTACCTAGCTCTCTCCCTAATCCAAGATATTCAAAGATATATCTTTTAGCCAAAGAGGAGAACCACCTCTCTAAAAATGAAGGGGGACTAATGTCCTCATGAGGTTGTCTTATCGGTCGTGATAGATTCAAGTGTCAACAATAGTCCAAACATTTTTTTATTGATGTGACAACTAATGCAGAGGGAGAGCCAACTATGAGAAGTTGGAGACAAATTTCTTGTAGAAATTGATGGTCCCCATGAAACTTTTTAGGTCATGTGCATTTGATGTCATTGGACATTGCACAAAATCTTGCACCCAAGAGGGATTGGTACCCACACCTTGTGTATCCAACATGAATCCCAAACATTGGATGTAAGTCTATCAAAAGAAGGACTTATTTTCCTTCACCTGCAACTTATATTCTTGCAGTAATCCAAGAAATTTGTGCACATGTTGTAGATGGTATTTCCAATATTTATTGAATATCAAAATATCATCCAAATGCATGAATACAAACTTACCTAGGTGTGTCTGGAAGATTTCATTAATTAACTGCATGAATGTGGTTGGCACATTAGTTAGCCCAAATGGCATTACCATCCACTCGAAAATCCCAAACTTGGTATTGAATGTTGTCTTCCCTGTGTTTGATTTCTTGCATGTGCACTTGATGATACCCTACTTTCAAGTCCATCTTTTGTGAAGAAGCAAGCCCCTTGTAGGTGGTCCATCAAATCCTCTATTCAGGGTAGGGGATAGTGGTTTTTAACAATGGCTTTATTGAGGGCATGGTAGTAAGTCACGAGGTTGAATTCATAATTTTATTTCATGGGAATAAAAAAGGAAAGGGAAGCATAGGGTGATGATGAAGGTTTGATGTGGCATGATTCCAGAAGTTGGCCAATTTGGTGTTCAATTTAAGAATATTTTCAAGGATAGAGTTAGTAGGAAGGGGCGTTGGGAAAGAAGGTTCCTTGTATAAGGTCAATGTAATGTTCAATAGAGCGATATGGGTGTAGTCCAAAGGGATTTGTGAAGAGAATGGTAAATTCTTGGACCAAGGGGACCATGTCTGAAGGTGTAGGATTGGTCAAATTATCATGCTAAATAGGGAGAACTAGGCACAATGATATTGATTTTCTTAAATGATGCATTTCTAGTAAGTGGTGGACTGGATTTAGGAGAAGAGGATGTGAGAACATAGGTGCACCTTTCAAGTTTAAGATGGTATTGGTGATATTTGGCATGGTACACATTATGTCAGACCTATTGGTAGGGAAGTCTAAGTAACAAGTCGACACAATCTAGAGGGGAGACATCGCATGTACACATGCAACGTGAAACAGGCCAATGGAGAAGGTGGTCGCACAACACCGAGAAAATGTGAGACAAAGACCTCCCTTTGTACCCAACCAAGTTGGTGTGGGGATGGATTTGAAGTAGTACAGAGTTGGAGGTGTTGTACCAGGTCATGTGAAGAAAAGCTTCCTTTGGCTACCATTGTCCATAATGAGGGTGCCCAATTCATGTTTAATTTGGCAATTATCGGTGAATAGTGGAACAATAGATGTGTATGGTTCATTAGAATTCATGAAGATTAGGGATGGGTCTACTTTAGTATGATTATCGAGGGAGACAACTTCAGGAGGTGTAGGGGAGTCGAGTGGAGAAATCTTGGAAAACAAAATTTTATTGGTGTGTAGATTCTTAAGTACACAAGAATCTGCAAAAGAGTGTGAATTAGTCTTGTGAAAAGAAAACCAGAGCACATTACGGGGTGAAGCGGGTGATGTTTATGGGAAAGAGGATGGGATAGTACATGAATTACTAGTAGCATAGGGTCTAGATCGAGTTTGAGGAGAATGGATTCGAGGTACCACCTTACGTTCCACGATCAAGGCTTGAAAAAAATCCTTGTCCAAGGAAGGCCTATTGAAAAAATCTACCCTACGACAGATACTTAGCAATAAACCAGAATTAAACTTGATAATCAATACCTCTTATGGATCAGTGATGTGTAGTTGGATGCATGTTGTTGTGCTTACTTTCTAGCCATCCATTGAGAATCCAATGAGGTCTCATACAATTTCTAGAGAAAACAGGTATACTTACTTTCTAGCCATCCATTGAGAATCCAATGAGGTAGTTTACAAAAGATATTGATGTAACCCTCAACGAAATTATTAGAGAGTTGACGGAGAAGAAACCATATGTGTAACACCCTGCTTCCCCCAGTTTGTAAATATAACTATATTGGCCAAGAGACTATGGCAAACTCAATATGTGTGAATGTTTGATTCGATGGACCTTTGTATAAAAGGTCGATGAATGTAAATTATGTTATTTACTAGAAAATTGATAAGTGTTGCATGACTGTTGGAAGGGGGGTGTGTTAAGAGAGACCATGAATGATATGAAAGAGATGGTGAATGGAACTAGGAATGGTTGCGTTGACCTCCACCAAACCATTACTTTGTTGGATTTAATTGTTCAGGATTAGAACAACCCTCTGACCCAGGAATGAATTAAAATCAAGCTGGTAGGTGGGAAGACCTCATCAAGAGTTAATGAGGGGATGGGGTAGATTTCCCATCTGTAAGGCTTCCAAACCTGACCATGGACTGGCCACCCGAACATCTCATGACCTATCTCGAAACCATTTTGACCAACCTCTGAATAAACCACTTAAATGGTTGAATCTAGTTGAGATTAGGATACATGAGAGACTATGAATGGATTATGATTATGAATTATGTGAGATACTATCATATAGAATATGAAGGTTTTCAGTTGGGATCCCAGGAGCATCCCATCCAAGTTGAAGAGTACAAGGTGAGGTCTGAGTCCAACAAGTGCACCAAGCATTGTCTGCAAGAAAGTGAAGTGATCGTGCCAACCAGAGGGAAATTTCACTAATCCCCTGTGTTAGTGAGAGACTATGAATGAATGATGTCTGACCCCCAAAAATAATACAGGGAAAACGAAGGGTAAGAAAGCCCGCCATTTATTTTGGTCGGCCTGCTAAAAATAACATCGTTTTAAATATATTATGTTTAAATGATATTGTAAACGTATAAAAGGGAAAACTAAATGTTTAAATTAAATATAATGAGTTTAAAATAGGTTTCTCTGAATTGAGTGTGAGTGTGGTGTGGTAGGGAGCTCGATACCAAGTGACTAGTGGCACACTCTTCTACGAACGTCATGGAAGGTGATGGTGGAAGGTACAATCCCTTGCATCATGATGGTGGAAGTACCACTTGCTTCTCGTATCCTCTAGACATTTGGATTTTTGGGCATTAGTTTGTTTGGCTCAGTATTGGTCTCTGGTCCCTAATGTTGCCTCTGAGGTTTCTATTATGGCCTCTGATTTTGCAACCACCACCAATCCCTTTGAAAATTCCTTCCTTCAATAAATTGAGCAAGACATCAAGGCATAGGTAGAGGTAGAAGTAGAGTTTAATAAATACAATGAAGATGGTTAGATGGCTTACTTTTTTAATAGAGAGAGCACGTGCATATGAATTTTTCCACTTGTTTGGGCATGGCAGGTCGGTAGAAATGACATTGGAGATTGAGAATGGTCTTGGTTGTGTTGAAATCCCCCCCACATGATGAGGCGTGTTCTTCACTGATCTAGATTTAGAAGTGGAACGAACTGATTAACAGACTGAATACAATAAACACAGATATATGAAAAACAACACATATATCCAGTGAACAATATCTTCTATTAAATAAATGAAATAGGCTAAAACTGTAAAACTTGAGAACTAAAACACTTGCTCAAATGGTGGTATCTATCTCTGAGAAGATATGTGGCTACTACGTGCATCCATCTGAGAAGAATGATTGCAATGAGGCTCCAAAGTCCTTTTTAATATTACTCATGAATGCCAAAACCATAGACATCCAAAAACCTAACCCTAGGAGATGAAACGCCAAAAGTTATGCGGGCCCGTATGGGTAAGTTGGTACCTCAACTTCTCGGGGTCGTAACTTTTTCATACGACCTATGTTTTAGGCGCGTGATATCTTGTTGGAAAGGTATTTTAGAGAACTACACATTACGTCGTCAAAATATAACTTCGTCTACAGTTTGACTGCGGCGAGCCAAATAAACATTGTTTAGGGCCTTAAAACGGCCCTGGAAGTACAAAAAGCTGTGCTCACATGAAAACATACAAAATAAGCCAGTTGGAGTAGGTGGGAGGCCACCAGTATCCACCTGGGAGATGTGTAGGGCTTCAGACGACCCCGGAAGTGTAGAAGCCACAATTACAAGGAAGTACAGAAGAACGTGTTGAACTAAAAATTGTCAAGAGGAGCGAGTTGGAATAGGTGGGTGGCTACCAATATCCACTTGGATCAGTCCTCTCTCCTTAGGAAGAAATGGTCTCCATTGCATTGATTTCCCCCATCAGGTGAGGAAACTTATGCCGAATTTGGCCCCGGGTGAGCCACTTTCCTTAGTGTAGGAGATACCCTACCTTGACAACCTGATAAACCTGGATCCTCTGCTAGTGAGTGCCCTTAACCTATGTGTCCACTATCTGATCAGTGAATGCATGTTCCATGTAGTCAGGGTTCAGTTTTGTTGGTGTCAGTTGTTCTGCGATCTCTAAGGTGTCCAATAATGGTGCAAAACATGGTACAAGGAGGTCCACATTGAACACTCAGTGCAAGCCAAGGAAGGCAGGAGTGTTGAGCTCAAAATCATTGCTACCCACAACCTTGGTGATAGTGTAAGGCCCATAGCGAAGTGGGTGGAGCTTTCGATGGGTCCCTATAAGACGCTCCTTCTACAAATGTAACCAAAATTTATCGCCAACCTAAAACTGGTGCGATACCCTGTGTTGATCATGGCGTTGCTTGTACTTAGCATTGGCTTTCTGTCAAATCTCATGGACCTATTGGCGGAAGTGTTGAATTTGCTCAATGAATTTGGTGGCTTTGTCGATCTTCGAATGAACATGGGAAGAGTCTGTCTGTGGGGTTGCAAGAGGTAGTGCAACATCAATGGGACCCAAGGGTTGGAATTTGAGCCCCACCTGAAATGGGCTATGGTCGGTGGAGCTATGAAGAGCCATGGTGTAATTGTGTTGAACATAGGGGAGACTCCCACCCCATGTACGCAGATTCTTAGAGTTGTACATGCACATGATGTGCACAATCATTTGATTGTTGACCTATGTTTGGTTGTCTGTTTGGGGGTGAAAAGTAGTAGATTTAGTGAGCTTGGTGTCCAACGGTGACCAGAGACTCGACCAAAATGTGTTGAGGAACTTGTTGTCCCAGTTGGAGATGATGGTTTGTGGTATCCCAAAATGGACCCACACTCATTCGAAGAAGATCTTGGAAGTATATATCATTGTGATACTCTTCTTGCAGGCTGTGAGGATGGCCATATTTGAAAACCAATCAATGACCACAAATACACAATCATTGTCTTGCTTGGTGGATGGAAGGCCATACATATAATCCATCAAGATGGATTCCAAAGGATTCTTGGGAGTAGGAAGAGGGGTGTATAAACCTTTCTTCTTGATGGTAGGCTTGGAAATGCATAGACAGTGCAAGATATGATATACTTACTAACGTCATGTTGAATTTTTGGCCAATAAAAATGTTTCTACAGAACAGCCACAGTTTTCTCCATGCCAAAATGTCCTTCCATCTGACTGTAATGGGCTTCCAAAATTAGATTTGCATGTTCGCTTGCAAAAACAAAAAGATGGCCCAGATTTCATAACAGTCCATCCTAAATGTGAAATTCGGTGACATTTGCGTGTGTACCCAAGAGTTGATAGGTAGTGGAGAATTTTGTATCTTGCTGATAAATTTGGGGTCACTCAAATGTCTCATATCCACAGAATGGAGCATAGTGGTGAGTACAGACATGAGAGGTCGACTGAGGCAATCAACGACACGATTTGTGCTCCCTATCTTATACTTGATGTTGAGATGGAACTGTTGCAGGTAGTTGGACCACTTCTGATGGTGGTCGTTCTGCAATTTCCCCTATGTCTGTATGAACTATAGAGGCTTGTGATCAGTGTGGGTGATCGTCTCATTTCCCATAATGTAATGTTTTCATTGACGACAGGCTTGTAAAATGGAATACATTTCCTTTTCATAGGTGGGGTATTTCTGGATAGTATCTGAGAGTGTCTCACTATGGTATTCCATCGGATGAGCATGTTGAGTGAGAACTACACCTACAGCATAGTCAGATGCATCAGTCTTAATCTTGAACAGTTGTTGCAGATCAGACAAGGAGAGTATTGGAGCTAAGCACAAGCGATGTTTTAGATCACCAAATGCTCGTTGTTGTTCCTTCCTCCACACAAACATTTCCTTTCCACCACCCTTGGTCACTTGGTTGAGGTCCCATGCAATATGGAAGAATCCCAACATGAACTGTCGGTAGAAGTTGTCCAGGCCCAAGAAGCTTCAAAGCTCGGTTAGTGTGGTCAGGGCTGGTCAGTCACATATGAATTGGATATTAGTTGGATCAACATGTACCCCATGCTCATCAATAATGTATCCCAAGTATTGGACCCTGTTCATTATAAAGGATCATTTTTCCAAGTTGGCATATAGCTTGTGTTTTCTTAGAGTGCTCAAAACCTGTTGAATATGCCGCATGTGCTCCTCCTAAGTTTTGTTGAAGATGAGGATGTCATCCAAATATACCACCACAAAAGAGTTGGTGAAGGGTCTCAATACATCATTCATCAACCTCATGAAAGTGGTTGGTGCATTTTTTAAGCCAAAGGGAATGACCAACCATTTGAAGAGACCTTCTTTAGATTTGAAAGTTGTCTTCCATACATCAGTTGGTTCGATGGGAACCTGATGGTAGCTAGACTTTAGGTCAATCTTACTGAAGAAATTTTCTCACTTGAGTTGGTCAAGAAGTTCATCAATCCTGGGAATTGGGTACCAGTTCCTGACTGTGATATTGTTTAATTCTCTATAATCAATGCAGAGTTTCCAGGTCCCATCCTTCTACTGCACAAGTACAATCGGGCTTCAGTAAAGGGAGGAGTTAGGTCTGATGTTCCCCTTTTGAAGAATCTCTTGGATCTGACGCTTGATTTCTTCATTTTCCATCAGTGAGCATCGATATACTGGTTCATTAAGAAGAGGTGCATCAGGGGTTATATCAATGGGATGCTTGAATTGGCATCGTGTCGGTAGCTTGGCGAGTGAGGAGAAGATGTCTATGTACTCTTCCATGATCCTGTCCACTTGCTTATGTTGTAAAGAGAGGCTTTGTGTAGAGGCCACGAATGTGGTGGCAACCTTCTTCTTATTGTGAGAACAGATCACAAAGAAGATGAACTTCCCAGTCTATGAAATGACCTTACTGCATTGCTTAGCAGAGATTAAAGAAATAGTGGTAGGTGGCGCTACCTTTGGTATCATGTACAATTGTCTACCCAAAGTAATAATAAAATTGTGAGGTCTAGACTCATACATAGCATGATGCTTCCACAAACATGGTTGTCCTAAAATAACATCACACACTTCAAGGGGAGAAATATCACACAATACCTCATATTTGAAAGGCTTGATGTCTTAGGGTAGATGAAATTGTTGGCTGACATAGAGATCTCTTCCTTGGCGAAGCCATTAGATGGTGTAGGGTTGCGAGTGCAGTTTCGTCGGCAAGTCCAATCGCTTGATGAACTCTATTGATATCAAGTTCTTCTGACTGTCGCTATCGACAATGAAATGAAGAGAAGCCCCCTTTACCCACGTATGTGAGTGAAATAATCGTTCCCCTTCCTCTGGTTCTTCTAGTTCACTTGGCTAGACTCTGGTGGTAGCAACAGTGGCATTGGGTTCATCATCGATAATCTGCTTCCCTCCTTCTAGATTTGATTCGGAGTCTAAATCGACCTCGAACTCAGACGCCTTCAGCTCGGCCATGAGTGACTGCTTGGAGCAGCATTCTTCAATGTTGTGCCAAAGGATTTTATGGCATTCAGACTATTTTCTCGTGTCCTTCTTCGTCTTTTCATTTCCCTTCTTGTGTTGTGGCTTGGACTGGTTGTCCTGAGAGTGGCCATTTTTTCTCTGTCCCTTTATGTGTGGGTTGGGACCGCCTTTTCCCTACTTCGACTGTGAGGAGTTTTCATATCCAAACTCTCTCCTCTTCTGCTTAAATTTATGCTCGATATTGACATCATATCTATAAGTCGTACTCAAAGAGACGATGTCCAGAAACTCCATTTCTATTTGAATGTATCTATGAAACAACTACGGTATTTGAGCACCATATGTTGCTCAAGGTCTTTGATACCCAATTTATGGAAAATATTGGTGAAATATGGTACTGTCTGGTCCCTTTCTTGACACAGGGTGGTTCATCTGGTGTACTAGTCCTCATAGCTCCCAACGGGGTATTACTTTTTTTTAATGGCATCCTGGAAGGAATCCCATGTAGGGGAAACCACAAATATTGTAGATTCCTCTATGGCCCTTTTCTCCCAGTAAGTATCCTACTATTCCTTAACATGGGGCATGACCTTGAGGAGTGCAAAAGTAATCTTCTATCTATCGAAAAAATTGTGGACCAACAAATACCCTTCGAGCAAATTCAACCATTTATCTATAGCATCTGCATCTATCAATCCTTCAAATAATGGAATATCAAAATTTATATGTACCTTGAAGGGGCCCTAAACAAATATTTATTTTTGAGTAGATATGCAATTCCTTCCCTACTCAATATGAATTTCACCCAAACTCATACTTATTTTGACCATATCTTATTGTCAATTGGATATGAATAATTGAGCTAACTTGGTATAAGGGAGAGATGTAATTCCTTCCCTACTCAATATGAATTTTACATATGTCATTTTTAAAAAATATTTCAATGTCAACCATAAATAAATATATTTCAATGCCCACATTAAGTAAAATAATTTTATATCAACTTTTTATATAGAGCTAAATTAATTGAAAGTAAAAAAATTAGTATTCCACTGATAGTACTTTATACTTCTTAATACTAGGGATATGTGTAATTCCTTCAATGCTTATGAGCTTGATACATGGCATTTAAAAAAATAACAATAACAAAAAAAATATCAATGTGAGTCATAAGTAAACAAAAAATACATAAGTACACCATATATGTTCGAAAGATGTAGCATAGTCATTATTGACTTTGTATTTCAAGAAAAATCACTAGTTCATTATTTCACAAATACATAAAATGATTATACACAAAAAAAAAAAAATGCATGTGAACATTTCTTACATGAGTGAATTTTGACAACTTGTTCACACAATAAAAGAGAAAAATATTGCATGACTAAACTAGATTATGGGCTCGTCTTATTGTCACCATTGGTTTTGCTATTGAAGGGATTTTTACTTCTTTACTACAGTTATCCCATATTTCTTTGTCTTTGATGAGGTATTTGTATTCCTTCCTTTCTTGATTTTTGTTGATCTGGGGGTTCTAATTGTTGTTTAGCCTGATTGGTGTTCACTAATTCTTCTTAAATTTCCTTGGCCCTTTTGGAAAATTTACTACTAAATGTCACATTTCAAAGCAGGTTCTAAAACAAAAAGGAACATTATTATAATCAATATTTTGCATCCACGAGTAGTGTTTACCTTTAAAAATTATTTGTGTTGGAAATCCTTGGCTAAAGTCCATTTCCACACATAGGTGGGCATATGTAGTGGTACTCCATTTCTTTGTTTCAAAAATTCTATGATATTATTTTCAAAGGGATTTTCCAATGGATATAAGAGAGTCAAAACCCCAAAAATACAAAGGAAGATTTTAAATTCTAACTCAAATAGGATCTAAGAAAAAGGAATATGTCAATGGGTCGAAAGAAAGATTCCAAGGTTTCATACATAATCTTGAGTTTCCCTAGAACCACGGTTCTATTTATAAATCAAATCCCTATCTTCATCAAGATCAAACTCAACAATGAAGAATCACTTTGCAATGGTTAAATAAAAGGATTCACTTTTAACTGAGGTTTCTAGGAGTTTGAAATCTGTTTGTGTAAATCTACTAAATGAGGCCAACAACTGTTGAAATGAAAAACAAGACTATTGATAGAATAGAAGTTTGCCTCATCTACAATTCGACCTACAAAATTAAAATGAAACAACATAATATACTGGTACATAAACTAAGAGCGTTGCACAGTAGAAGATGCAGAGAGAAATTGAGAAGATGTTGTGAGTAATAGAAAAATGACCAACATTATATTTAGCAAAACAGGTCTCCCTTTATTAGTTCGGGCGACTTTTCCTCGGCATCAGAGAAAGGAAGTTGTTGTCTTATTTATGGAGCGCTCTGCATAGTGAGAATGGTGAGAGCTATTTACAATTTGACAAATTGACATAAACTGACATACTAACAGAAATTATGGAGGGCCCTGCTTAACTGGACTAATGAGGGATGTTTATTAAATAACTAAATGAAGCAACTAACATGATGGTTCTTTATTAGGAAGCACACTGCTCAACTAGAATGGAAATGGAAATTTACAATAGAAATTATTGATGAACTTCTACACGATCTCATGTTGATTGGTGAAGGAATATGTGAATTATTCCTGGTGTCCCAATTCCTCCCTATTTAGATCTGGAAAAATCCTTGCTTCTTCCAACAAGTGACTGAAAGAACATTGTAAGGTTTCTATAGACATCCATTTGGTATATACTGGTGTTTGTCCCTTGTGGCCCACAATATGGGAAACATATTTCTATTGGAGGGTGTTCTAAGTCCTAGAATCCAAAATGGCGTTCGCAAGTAGAGGAGGTTGAAAATATGGGATATTTTCCACCGGATGATGTATGGTAACCATTTTCTCAAGGAGCGACGGCTTGAGAAACTTGGGATTGTTCACATTGAGAACATTTTGGATGTTGAGTTGTGGTGGAAAGTCCCATTAATAAGCATTCTCACCAACTATTTCGAGAACAATGTATGGACTATAGTGCAATGGGGTGAGTTTATGGTGGTTTCCTCATAAGTGATGTTTTTCCAATAGTAGCCACACTCAATCGCCAGGTTGAAATACCAAGGGTCTGCAACATTTATCATGCCTCTGCTTTAAGCGATCATGTGCTTCTTGTAAGGCCGATGCTACCTATGAATTTTATTGTGCGATGTTGTGGATGAAGCTCTACACTAATTGTTTCTCCTATTGTTGGCATGGAGACCTTGAGGGTGTGATATTTAGGGGAATCTTTGAGTGCACAAGGGAATGAAATCTCATACAAACCTCGAAGTGTGAGAATCCCATGGATAAGTTGTGCTCCCAATTATAGTTGTGTTGAATGACATGTGTATAAGATTCCCACTACCTATTTATGGAAAAGTAGTTGCAAAGAGAGTGGACTAGAGTATAGTTGACAACCTCTATTTGTTCAAGAATTTGGGAGTGAAATGTAGTGGAAAAATGGATTTGGAATCATAGTGAAGACCATAGAGTATTCCAAAAGATACTGAGGAAGCAGGATTCATGATTAGAAATGATACTATTGGGTAAACAAAATGAGGCCACACATAATGGAAAAAGAGGTTGGTGGTCTGTGCAGGATGTTGATTTTTCTATGAGCAAGGTTAAGCATGAAGTTCATTCCATTTTAGCATTTAACTTAACTATAAAAAATAATTTTTCAGCAACCAAGATCACAAGAAGAAACACCATGCATAAGAACACAAGAAGTATCCTGGGAAACCCTTCTCAACAAGGGAAGAAAACCCAACCAAAATCCTTTGCTATATTCTTCAAGAGAAATACCTTCACCACCAACAAAACCTAGCACACAAGAGGGTGCTCAAACCCTAGAAGAATAGCACCTAGGAGAGGTGCACACATTTCCCAAGAAGGTGTACTTGCTAAAATTTCCAAACTCACATGAAAGATATGATTCCTCAATGGGGAATTTACCTTTACTTATACTAGACTAAACCTGTCAACAGAAGTGTCTATTGGCATAATAGGGCCGACCTCACTAGCTCACAATATAATTAATATTAACCAGATTAATTATCTTTTACATTTATTATTAATCACATTAAAGTGGGGTCTACCTGTACCCTTTACATTACAATTAGGGTTACAGACAGGTCTGACTCTTGAACAATATAGGAAGGGATCTTGTACACCCACTAGTGCTCATCTACTAGGGGCACATCCATAGGGATGTCCATATCTCTGGCTCACTATATTACACGGAAGAACTACTTCTTCACTAGTGATCAGCAACTAGGATCACGTTCACCTGTGCTCGTCCACAGGCACGTCCACTCAACAGATCTTCTTTCCCACTGCATTACACAGGAGATTCATCTAGAGTTTCTCATCAGCTCTTCTTCTCGAAGGAGGCTAATACATCATCTTCATTTATATTCCCATGATGATGCACCTAACACTTTGGGATTTGACACGTTCACCTTGTGCTCAGCCACATGCATGTCCAATTCAACAGATCTCCTTTCTCATTGCATTACACGGGAGAATCATCTGGAGTTCTTCTCAACTCTCTGTAAGGAGGAGGTCATCTCTACGTTCCATATCTGTCTCAGATAGGAACCACTCACCCCTCTCAGGGGCTTTCTCTCGGGTTTGTAAGCTAGAGAATATCTCACATAGTTGCAATCATCAACATCTCTCAGTTTTGTAAGTTAGAGAATGTCTCACATAGTTGCAATCATCAACACTCCCTCTTAGCTAGGGAGGCATTCTTCATCATGCCAAATCTCACACAAATGTACTTTGAACTTTGTCTTGGTTGTAGTCATCAACACTCCCTCTCAACTAGGGAGGCATTCTTCACCAAGTTAATTTGGTGAAGATGTATGCAATTTGTTCATGTGTAGGAAGGTACCACATGTGTATTATTTTCCTCTACATCATATCTATGATATAAAAATATTTCATCTCATCGTGTTTCGATCCATCAGGAAACACTGGGTTCTCAAAGACCTTTACACATGACTCTTGGTTATCATCATAGGATCCATATCATGGTCAAGTAAATCTATCAAAATCTTGTGAAGCCATATGGATTCTCACCTTCGATGTTATATACTCTGCTTCTGTGGTACTCAAGGGCATAGAGTTTTGTTTCTTGTTGCATCAGGAAATCATGGCAAGCTTCATGGTAAGAAAACAATTGGATGTCTCTTTCAGTCCACTGTAATCTTTGTTCAATCTGTATCGGCATATCCTGCAACCTCAAGTTCACACTAGAGACATATCTCAATCCATGTCCAATTGTGCCTCATATATATCTCAATACATGCTTTACTGCTATCCAGTGAGTCTGTCTCGACTGACTCATGGATTGACTAAGTGCATTCACTGCATAGCATGAATTTGATCTGGTGTTAACAAGATACATCAATGATAAAATCAGTTGTAGATCAATCTTGTCTAAATCATCATCATTCATTTTCTTCAAATCCATCACGGTGGTTTTGCATTCTGTCATATTGAACTTCTTTAATATTCCTACTGTATATTTTCATCAACTACGGAAAATCTCATCGGTCCTTTGTCATACTTCTTGTCCAAGAAGTAGTGCATCATATTCATATCCTTCATCTTGAAATCAGAAGTCAACTCTAACTTGTATCCAACAAGGCTTTCTGAAAAAGTCATCAAAAACATGCTCTCTTCACCAACACTGTGATAATATAGGTTTGGATCAACAACACTCTTGTTGAAACCCAAACTCATCAAGAAACCATCCATATGATATAGTTTTAAACTAATGGATGGTAATACAGATGGAAGTGTATCAGGTTTTCTATATCAAGTGTCTCGTCATAGACAACTCCCTTTGTTTTTTAGAAACCTTTGGCTATAGATCTCTTTGTATTTCTCGATGGTTCTATTAGTTGCATGCTTGATCTTTGGAAGTCAACACGGACTTTCCTTTTGGTCTCTTAACAATATTTTATACATCTTTCTTTTAATATATATTGGTATTCTTATGTTATGGCATCTTGTCATACCTATTCTCATGTTGCTTCTCTATGACAAGAAGGCTCGGAATCAATGATGTGGCTCATGGTTGAAGAGTAGGTCGAAAAATCTCTTTGTTCTCTTGGGATGTGCCTTGAGAGGCTTGTATGTTTATCTCCCTCATGTAGAGTGAGCCTAGGCATACCTTTTATGCCCTACTGCAATATCTATGAACATATCAACTGGAGAAACTGGATCAGATGGAATAATGTATGTCTCCCTATGAATTGTTGAAGGGGGAGAAGGCATTGCCTCACTGTCAATATCCATCTAAGATTCTCTGGATCTTTGAAAATTTATCTCTTCTTCAAGGAAAACATCTTTGATTGTCTCAATCTGTCTCTGACCAGGGATGTCGATCTGGAATTTCTTCGAAGATTCAATTTTATCCCATAAATGTATCCTTTCTCCCTGAAGGGTCTGGCTTGGACTTCTTCTCTTTGGGTACATGAAAATACACTAGGCACTCAAATATACTGAAGTGTTCAATCTCAGGCTTCACTCCGGTGAAGGCTTCTTTAAGAGTTATGTTTTTCAAAGTCTGGTGAGGACTCTTTTTATGAACATATATTGTGTCATGCATGCTTCTGCCCATAGAATCATGGAAGTATTTTGATCATGCATTATTGCATTTGTTTCCACAATGATGGTTCTATTCTTCCTCTTTCTCAAATAATTTTGACTCCCTCTGATTCAAGTGGCTCCCTATAAAGGATAAGCATCTTCCTTTGTTGTTAACCTGTCTGGAACAAGAAAAAAAGAGGGAAAAAAACAATAATATCTCCTAAAGGAGAATAATGAGTGCATCTCTAGAATAAAAACAATTTAAGGATTGTTGTTACAGCTACAACACCTACTTGTAATGTAGAAAACTTTAGAAATATAGGTTATAGGAATGACGATTACAATAATCAAACCTGGAGTCTTCACTTGGAGTGTGTTGTTCCTTTGAATGCACTAATATCCCTCTGGATCCATGACTTTAGTAAAAGGTTCCTTCCTCCTACAATTTCCCTCATGAAAAATAATATATATATAAGTGCATACCTGAGGGTGATGATATGATTTCTCCAATGGCTCTTGGCTTATCTTTGTCCTCTTGACGTCTTCATGAAGGAGGTATATCACAGTGACACCTTTTTGTATCACCCACAATAAGTCTTCCTTTTGAAGTCTTGTCTTCCAGAAACTTGAAGTTGCTTGATCCATCAAGCTTAACTTCCATCATCATTTTGTTCATCATAATTTTAGATTCTTCACAACCCTTTGTCAACTGGGATAGAAAACCTAATGGCTAGGCTAGGCTATTACTTTTAGGTTTTGTTGGACTTATGACTACCAACAATAAGCCTTTAAAATATGGGAGAACATTGGTGAGTTGAAGAGCTCCTTCAATGAGTTGCAGAAACCCTAATACTAAAATTTCTGCAGAAATTAGTGAAACCCTAGAAACCCTAGGGCCAAAAAGTAAAAATGATTTGAAATTCAATTTGAAGCTTGTTGGAGGTGCACTGAAGGAGGACATACAGTCCTATGTACATTTTATCCCTAGCGTCCAAGTGTTAAGTGTTGAAAACCCTCATAAGAGTAGGCGTACGAATTTTCTGGAAACCCTAGGAGGGTCGTACGATTTCTGCAGAAGAGAGAGAGGATGGTTGAAAGTTGTTTGTGCAATTGGTTCTTCAGGACCTATGCTCTAATACCATGTTTATTTTTCTATGAGAAAGATTAAGCATGAAGTTCATTCCATTTTAGTATTTAACTTAACCATAAACAATAATGGTGCAGCAACCAAGATCACAAAAAGAAACACCATGCACAAGAACACAAGAAGTATCCTGGGAAACTCTTCTCAACAAGGGAAGTATCCGTAGATGGCTTCACTGGAAGCATTCTTTTACTTGGGAAATAAAAGATCTTTCAAACAAGTTAGATAGAATAAATTAAGACAATAAAATGAGCTCGTTATCGTTAGAAGTGTTACTCGTTAGAAGTTTTTAGTCTTATTTTCAAAAAATAAATCATCATGAATAAATTCAGTGGCATAGTATAGACAATGTGAATTTTTGTCGTGGATTTTAATTGTGTTTTATCCATCCACGCTAACCTGCATAAATAAACAAAACAAGAGATTAGTATGTTCTCTTCCTACGCATTGATCTTCGCATTCTATCAATTATAAGAAATTTGCAAGCAATATCTTATCTGATCGCATACAAGCACCCAACCACCATAGGATTGAATAAAGATTTATGGGCTAAGCCAGGCTTCTTCAAGACTTTATTGATTCAAAATGCTGAAGGGAAAGCCATAACGAAGTAATGAATAAGAGGCTCCTCAGTTGTATTTCTAGGATCGATCTTGCAATAAAAATAAAAAAAGGCTCCCTCTCCCGGTCCTTGTGTTCGACCTCTCACTCGCCATATGAATTTTCACGGTCTCATGTGAATACAAGATTCTCATTATATCATTTTTTCTAATCAATGACAAGAAATGGATGATCGATGAGCTTCTTTGCCAAGCCTTCTCTATGGACTTCTCTTTTTCT
The DNA here is from genome assembly GCA_009831015.1 of Picea engelmannii. NCBI lineage: Eukaryota > Viridiplantae > Streptophyta > Pinopsida > Pinales > Pinaceae > Picea > Picea engelmannii. Next base: position 907,435 of record ML779225.1, read on the forward strand.
CATACAATCTCTAGATGTTTCATTACATCTGCAATCACATTTGGCATTACCAGAGCCAAGATATACTGCACTACATAGTTGCCATAAGCATACATAGTTTCCATAAGAAACTTGAGAGAAGGAAACTGCATTTGCAGCTATTGCAACCCACCAAACCCTGCTGTTGTGCTCCATAAAAACAATGTTTTTCATGCCAGAATTATACCTTTCACAGATGATCGTTCTATTATAAGTTGTGCTGCAGATGGACAGGTAAGGCATAGTCAACTTCAGGAGGGAGGCCGTGTTGACACAAGAAGGATAAGAAAGCACCTGGACCGTGCACATAAACTTGCTATAGAGCCAGCCTGGACGTCCTCACGTATTCTTCAGCTGTGGTGACGATGGAGTTGTCAGCTTAAAAAAAAAAAAAAAAACACAAAGAGACCACGTTGGTGCGCCCAGTCAGCTACTGGTTCTGGGAGGACGGATTCCATTATGCTATATGCTAGTCTGAATCTCACTATGGGTTATAAACCTGCTGCATAGTGAATTGATCGATCCTCTTTTGAAATACCACTCCTCAGTAGGAAGCATCTGGACTTGAAAGGTCAACTTTAGCATTTATCACTGTAATATATTTCCTTTCGGAGCCTTGTGTTCGGGTATTGCGGGCTATGTTGGCATGTGGGTTTCTGTGCATGCAAATGTTAAAGTTGCTAGCGCTGCTAGACGGTCATCAAGAAAAGATTTACAGGTCGCTACTCGTGCTGGTGGCTTTTCAGCTATCATTGTAGTGGGCATGGCAGTTATCAAATTGCTGAGATTGCAAGATTATTCACCCCAACTGTTCAGCAAGATCATGGGGTTTCGGGCGGAGATTGCGATAAATATTGGCGATAGATTCAAGCTGATCCACGGGAACCATCTGGAAAACCCTGATCAGGACGATGCACCCAACCCTTTGTTGCTCGCTAGTCGAAATGATTACCAGTATTCTACACATCCACAAGTCGGGTTTATTCTGCAGATTTCATGGGGAGACGTCCAGCACGATGCTATCATCAGATAGAAATCAAACCCTCCCCGAAATCTCGATATTGTGGTGGTGTTCCGGATTCCGAAATCCGCGTGCGAAGAAGAGACTGGTCGATGAGTTCACTTTCTGCGTCCACCTGGTGAATTGGGAGAAAGAAAATGTCACGAGAAAAGCGCTGAAGCGGCTCGTTCTGCCTGCGTTGTCAATTTAATCATATTGCTGCCTCCAATCCCGGTATTCCTGAGCATTTCATGGCTGTTAATATCCTCTTCGAGATTCTTGGGATTCCATTCCCACGAAATCCCGACCGTTGGAGTGAGATCTGGTTCCCGGTTCCAGGCGCAGCTCCAGAACCCTCAACGGCATCTACCACACTTCCACGATTGATACCTATCAATTGGAAATTCTGTCAGTTTCCTTTCTTTTATATTCGCGCCTAGTGGCGAGTGTCATGGGTAGGCATTGCGATTTGTTGGGCATTCTTTGGGTGGTGCAATCAGTTGTGGTGTTTGAAGACGCTGGTGAATAAATTGTGGTGTTTAAAAACGTTGTTGTACTTACTCCAAGGGGTCGCTACACAGTTGAGCTCCATTTTTCATTCTTAAGACTTCAAGGACAAGCTAATGATTTTTCATAGTAGTGTTGTTTGTCTTTTTCTTCTACCAAGGTCAAATCAACCCCATACATTTGTTTTCATATCTCTGGATCCACCAATTCGCAAAGGTCAAACATTATCCACATATTGTCTTGCAATTTTCTACAGAAGAATTAGCAGAGCGTGAACTTCCATTCCGTCGATTTGAAGACACCTCTAGCTGGAGCTACAGCCATATGCACCTTGTGGGCTTGCAAATTGGGAATACATAAAAAAAAGAGTCACGTTCTGTAAGAGATTTTGACAATTATTTTACCTGCCGTATCGATAAATTTGAGACAGTGGATACATATTATCGCAAATACAGCAGCGTCCATTTTCTCATTAATATGTCGGATTGCCATCAAATTCAGCATAAGATCATCATAGAAGCAAATATTTCTAGCCGCCTTGCTGATAGTGTAATATTTAACGAGTCACATTGACAGGCAACTGATCATCCTGAAAAGGAGCTACAAAATTGGAAGTCACGTTTCATGGATTGGATGTGTGCTCAAAAGGCTTATGTCCATGCACTTGATGGATGGCTTCTGAAGTGCATCAAGCTTCCTGAACCCTCCACAAGGGGGAGACCAGTGCAATTCTCACCCCACAAGGCTGGTGCTCCACTTGTAGTTATTATCTGTATTGATTGGAGACGAGCATTCGCAAAGCTAAAGGAAGAAGTTGATGTTGAAGTTGAAGTTGTTGAGGCCATTAAAACTTTACTTGGGACAGGAAAAGCCAATAGTGTTTTAAGGGCAGAAACATGGGTGATTTCAGAGATTTCTAACACAACAAATCTATAATGCCAAACTTTTCACCATGCAGAAAAGTTCGCTGACAACAACAGGGAGATTTACTTCGTGAGATATTGCAAGCAGCATTCAGACTCAATATGGGTTGTTGTTGATGTCTCTCTGGACAGTTTATGAAGGAATTCTTCTTCAGTGATAAGATGTCGAAGGCGATCATCTGGTTGTCGCTTTCAAAAGATGCCCAATAGCTATTCGAAGGTGACTTGAGTGGAGCATGTTGAAGCCGATGACAGATAAGTGCACCATATCTATCGTCAGTTGGTATGCACAAAAACAGGAGGTAACTTTACTTTTCATGCTTATTTCTTTACGAATGGATTGATATTAATATCATGATTGAGTCAATTTAAATACTTTGATTTTTCTTAACCTGTTTCATTTGGCATCTATTTTTGCGTAAGAATCACTAA
>ML779225.1:925618-936536 GCA_009831015.1 Picea engelmannii
TAGAGATAAGCCGCCACCATTCCAGCAAGCTTGTTTCCGCTGCATTTTACAGTTTCAGCTTATTTCGTTATTGAATAGAAAACCAGTTTTACTATATCTCTATTATTTTGTGTTAAGCACCTGTTAATAATCTGTATTCATTTTGTTCTACTCATAAAATCTGGATCAATATTTGTGTAGAGCCCCACAGTATTTCAGAACCAAATGTCATTTGGAGTCTTTGATACCCAGCTTGGTGCGCAAGGTATGGAAGGTGTTGGTGAACTCTGAAACTGCTTGGCCCATCTCTTGTCGCAGTGTGGTCCATCTCATGTACTGGTCCTCATAGTTTCCAACAGGGTAATATTGTTCCTTTACCGCATCCACAAAAAAATTCCAAGTGGGCTCAGCCCCATATATTCTAGACTCCTCTGTGGAACTTTTCTCCCAGTAAGTTTCCCACCAATGTTTGACATGGGGGAGAACCTTAAGGAGCGCGAAGATGTTCTTTTCTCTGTCAGAAAAATTGTGAATACAGAAATAACCTTCTAACAGATTTAACCATTTATCTAGGGCATTCGCATCTATCTGACCTTCAAATATCGAAATATCAAAATTGACCTGTACCTTAAAAGGCGAGGTGCTTCCAAAGTGTTTGCTTGATGAATATGCGCTTGATGCTATCGGGAGGCGTTGAAGGATGTGGGAAAAATTCTCCATCATTTCGTCCCTCTGTTGCGTGAGAGCTTACTCAAGCAACTGACTTATAGGATCGTCTGGCCCGTAAAAAAAAAATTCTTCCGCCATTGAGGGTTTCTTGGGTGTACGAGAGCAATTTTCCTCAAGAGAGACAAGCTCAATACCCAACTTTCTATACTCGGACCTCGTCGGGGACATGCACTGAAAAATGATCAAAAACAGTCTGCTCTGATACCATTGATCATGACTTATTTTTGGTACGAAATGAGAGCGGAGATATAATAAAGAAATGCACAGAGATATCATAGATATTCAATAATATAACAGGAATGTATCAAAGATGCAACCATAAACACATATGTACATTAATACACGATTTATATTAATGAAATAAATGTGCAGAGACTATAAAAATACAGAGTGAAAGACTCGCTAGAATGGTGGCAGCTTATCTCTGAGAAGAGATGTGACGACTACTCGCATTCGCAAGAAAATGATTACAATGAGGCTCTGAAGGCCTTTTTACAATAAACAGGAATTCCAAAAACTCTATACATCCAAAAACCTAACCCTAGGAGATGAAGCGCCAAAAGTCATGTGGGCCCCGTTTGGGTAAGTTAGTACATTAACTTCCCGGGGTCGTAACTTTTGCATACGATCTCCGTTTTAGGCGTATGATAGCCCGTTGGAAATGTATCTTCGAGGAGATTCATTTTGGGGGCTCAATCATGCCATAGGCTATCATTGAGAACCTCGATCTCAAAAATCCTTCATTTGGGCCCTCAAAATGGACCTGGAAGTTAAAAACGGCTAAAAATAGTAAATTGCCAAAATTGCCAGAAAATTGTTTTGGGCCAGTCGAAAAAGGTGGGTGGCCACCAATATCACCTGGATCACTACACCAAGTTGTAGAATTCATTTTCATATGTGCTATATTAGACTTTGGCATCTCCAAGCGTCTCAGAGTGATATGCTACCAGATGATCTCCATGTTTAAGTACGGCCCCAATGGAGAAGTGAGAGGAATTTTTCTCAATCTCAAAGGGTTTTTGCATGTATGACAACCAGAGTATAGGGGATGAACAAAATGTTGTCTTCAATTCCATAAAATAGAATCCATCCTCCATAGTTGTTGACCAAATTTTGGTCATCTATATTTTCCCTCTTCTTGGATTCATAAAAGCCTTGATATCAAAGGAAGACATTTTTGAACTTTCATAAGTTCATATTGCAGCCCTTGGTCTTAGCTTCGCCACACATTTTTTGGATCAGAAATGTGTTTCTGTATGCCTAAGGTTTTCAATATCCGGTCCATAGATCCAATTTCAAAGAATATTTCTAAGTATTATGTTCTTCTATCCTTTTTCGAATTTTGGCTAAGTATTCTCATCACTTATTTCTCTCACCTTTCACCTCTATCCATCTCAACACTTAACCATTTTTCTCCTTATCTCTGCACCCTCTCCACTCTCTTATCCCTTATCCTCCCATACTTATCCATATTTCAATCTATGGCAGGGGGAAGACACCCATCACACTCCTTCACCCTTCCCCCTAACCTTCCTCGCCCCTTCTCCTGCTATCTACATTTCTCCTCCCTCACTTCCGTCATCTACATTTCTCCCCTTTACCCCTAAATACTCATCTCCTCGTCGGTTTCCCGGGTTCGCGTACTCTTCTCCTCACTTCCCTCACCTTCCCATCCCCGCGAACCCAACATCCTCCTAACTTTGTTGCCTACACTTTACCTTCCCCCTTACATCACCCTACGGTACCCTTATCCCTCTGCCACCTAAAAATTACCCCCGCCCCCTCTCATCTCCTTACCCTCTCCCTACTTATTTTTTCTTAAAGTGATATAGATCGCGGGTGGGCGAACACTAGTCATCCCTCACTTCCTTACTCACCTCACTCCCCAACCCGCCAACCCATCCCCGCAACCTACAAACTACCCCCTCGACTTCCACTACCCACAATTTTCCCTCGTCCCCTCTCGTCTCATCTCCCATACTTAGCCAAATTCTCAAATCTATTCCAAGGCATGAAAACCAACGAATGAGAAAATGGCATATGGCAATTAATGAGGTCATGACACATGGCAACTCAACACTGGAGACACGTGTCAACATACAATGTGTGACATATGGCAGCATATTATTGGTTATATTTGGCATCTAATGAGTTTATGACATGTGAGATATGACTTGAAAATGACTCAGTCCTCACTGGGCATGAGGTGGACGATGACGGGGTTCGAAAAAATTATTATTTTATTCAACAACTTTCCAAGGGTCGAATCCTCCAAGCTCCATAATTTCTCCTCTTCTTTGTTTCTTGTTAAGTGTATGAAACACTTAGTATTGTATAACATGAAGATTTGTAATATCTAAACAAGTGAGGGATAATATTTATGAATAAAAATTCTAAATCTGAAAGAGGGAGAAATGAATTTGAAATCAAAGGTTGAGATTGCCCCAAGACATCAGATCGATGATGGTTGATTCACGATCTTGCAGAGGCCATAACTTCAGCTACGGATGTCGGAATTGCGCAAAATTTATATCGTTGGAAAGGTATTTTGATGTAGAAGATGATGATATAAGTCTCAAGAGTTGAAGGTTGATAATTTTTTCTCGGAAATTAAAATATCAGTCAGCTGCATTTTTAATGGCCCTGTGTGACAACTCAACTTCACGAGCTCATATCTTGAGATCCGAGCGACGGATTTGGGAAATTTTATATCGTTGGAAAGATAAGATGATAAATATAATACATGAAATGATTTATATGGATAAAAATTTCATTATCATTCCCATAAAATTAAAACACAATCACCCTCATTTAAAAGGAAATTAATTAAATTTTTAAAAAATAAAAGTTGAATTAAAAATTTTATTAAAAAAAGGAGAGGGACCCATTTTCAATATACTTATATTAATTATGTGAGTTCATTAATGAGTCATTAATTAAATGGAATGTTCCAAGAAGAAACTTGTACCATAATTTCAAGAGAGGAATAAAACCCTAACTACTCAAGTAGTTAGAAAATCTCTTCTTAAAAAGAGAAGAAAGGCTTCATCAAAGAGTCCAAGAATTGGTATTGTCAGAGGGGCAGTGAAGAATATCAAAGGAAGAAGAAAGTACATTCATGGATACACAATCAAGTTTCTGATCAAAAGAAATAAATCTCCATCTTCTTCATTCCTTCTATTCTTCTACACCACTTCTCATAGCTTTATGCTTGAATCTCAGAGTTGGGAACAAGGTTGAGTTGTTGAGTGTTTTTCTTGTATTCTTCTACAAACGTTTATTGTATGATCATGGAGTATTTGCAGGCACATACATGGCTGTCAAATTTTTGGTAATGAAGAACATTTCTCATGAATAAAGGGTGAAATCATGAAGATGGGTAACACTTTTGCTTGTTTTATGAGAAAAAAAAACTGTATTTTCACAAATTCTTCAACTTCCGGCATACAAAGTATTTTTTTTATTTAGAATTTCACTTTACAGTAAAAATAAAACTTGTGAAAAATTTTGTTAGCTTTCCAATGACTATTTTTCAAAAAACAATTCTTAAGATTTGATATGTCAATTTGACAATTGCTTAACAGTATGTTCCTTAAACATGAAAGGAATGATAATGAGTTATTTTTTCCTCCAACAATGTATATATTATCAAAATTATGTTTTTAACAAACGAAATATACTACAAAAATCTACAGAGACTCTATTTTATTATGACTATAAGTTTGAATCTAACGGATGAATATTATAATTTTTAGAATTTTTTGAAGTTGACCAAGCCGAAAACGTTGTAGATTTTAGACACATGTTTTCCTTCACCTTGTATCTATCTTAATTTTTACTTAAAAGTAAAATCTAAAAATACCCTTTTGAAAAGAACAGTTTAAGAATTATGAATATATTTTTTTCTAAATTTTTCACTGTGTATTTTTAGGGATACGGATATTTCATTTCACTGAATCATAATGTCTGCTGAAAATATTATGCAGTGATTTTTTTTTTAAAATAAATAAAATTAAATAAAAATAATGAAAATGAAAACAAATTATAGGAATTGAAAGTAGATTCAATTTTGCAAATGTTGGTGTCATTTTCGAAACCAAATTCTGATTATTTGCAAGAGTCTGCAACCTCCAAAGTTCAGGTAATCTAGGGGAAATTATCTGGTTTCTGTTTACAGTCCCAATTTCTAATTTTCGGCCGAAAGATTCATTTTTTCAGCCGAAAGAATAAATTCTAACGGAAACCATGAAAACTGAACGGTTTCCAAGGTTTTTGGCCGAAAAAACCTTGTTTCGATTGAAAGAAGGTTGACCGAATTCCGTCGGTCAGAAAAAATGAAAAGACATGTCATATCGTTTCATTTCGCGCCAAATAGTATAAATACGCTTTCAATCGAACACATTTAACAAAATTCATCGCTTGTTTGATGGTTTTCTAGAGCGCCTGAACAAAGTTTTGAATCATCTTTTTGGTTTTTTTTGAATAAGGTAATTGATGCTTGTTCAAGTTTTTATTGGAATAACAATTTATATGTTGAAAGATAAATGTTGAGCATTTTTTCAAGGTGAATTCTTTGTTGAACATATCTTTTACAGATAACTATAAAAGTCATGGGAAACAAATTTTTGTGCAAGAGAAAATTTGATCACACTCGAGATAATACTCTCCATAACGAACAAAGGAAAGAGCATTATTGGAGAAAGAAATGAGAACGTGCAAATATTGAAGAAAGAAACGATGATAATGTAAATAGATATTTTCAACAAGAACAAGTCCAACCAAGTATGCATGCACATATTTTCTATATTAAAAGTATATAATTCAAATTTAAAATATTGTTTAATATAATTGATTGTAATTACAATTTGATGTTTTTCAAAAAACATAAATAGATTTGTCTCATAATGTCGAAGAAGACGTTGAAATCGAAATTGAATCAGAAGACGTTGAAACTGAAATTGAAGCAGAAGACGAATCACCTATAGGTATGTACATAAATTTAGATAATACAATATGAGCACTTGTATATATATAGTTTAGTGAATTTATTTTCGGGTTTTGTTTTTTAATATAAAATTTAAATTGAAATATGCAGGAGAATCTACCAACATTGATGATGAAATATTAGAAAATGTTGATACTGACAAATTTGGGAAGAAAAAAGCTAAGCATTATATAAGATATCGAACTAAGAATATTTATAACAGTTTTTTCAAAGATGAATCAGTAACAGTACAAGCTCAAATTTTACTCTGTCTAATAAAGTCAAGAAAGTTAAAAGAAGCTACATCATTATTGGGTATTCAAAAGTCGACAAAAGATACAAAGGTGAAACATAATGTCTTTGACAATATAAATAGTGTATTAAAAGCTTTTGGAAAATCTCAAAAAAAATATGTCCGTGTTTCACGTAGAGTGATACAAACAGCAGTTGTTTCATCTAGCAATATAAAAGATCATTTGACACGACACATGGCAAAAAAGATGGGAACGTCAAGAAAAACATTGCACAAACATAGAAAATTTCGATTGCAAATAGATGCAAATGATGAACTGGTTTGTTGGATAGTGATTTCTAGACAACCCTACAAAGATAGACTTGCAGAAAATGTTAAACAATTGGTCCATAATAGTTGGTTGGAAGAATCTCATGTTTCACCACATACAAGGGATGTGTTGCAACGAAGAATAGCACGAAAACAATATGAAGAACATACAAAACATATATTGCCAATGACACAAATAGAATTGTTCAATAAGTTCAAAGAAGAGCACAAAGAAGTTAAAATTTCCAACAATACATTTGTGCAACAAAAACCATGGTTTGTTAGACCCATCATTGTTCATGACACTTGTTGTTGTCGTTATCATGTGGAATTTGAGTTGTATTACGACACTTTTTTGGATTTTGGTAAAACTTTATGGCCAAGTTCACCTCCTCCTTCCACATTTCGTGCTTTTATATCTGAAATTCTGTGTGAAAGAGAAGGTGATGATTTATTTTACAAAAAAAAATGTGTTGGTGGAAATAAATGTGATCATTGTGGAAATCTGAGTTTGTTTCATTCAAAGTATCATATTTATATGAATGATCAATCATTTTCTAATATAACAGTCAATTGGAAGAGATATGAATATATCAACAACACAGTTGCACATTCTTCAAATGTTATTTCCAAAAAGATTGATTTGAAAGTAGATAAAATTTGTGTGATAGATTTTTTGAAGAAGTTTGAGGAAGAAATTTATAAATACACCAAGCATTCACATAGAGCTCGATGGAAAGACCTACAATTCAAACAATCCCGTGAAGTGTTTCCACCAGGGACAATTTTGTATGTAGTTGATTTTGCAGAGAATTACACATTCGCTGCATAAAAATAAATACAGAGTGAATGTTATCATTCTGATCAAGTCACGATATTTGTCCACGTTCTATATATACATGCTCAACAGAGTCTTGATAACATAGAAAGAACCAACGACAATCGACATGTTATTAAAGAATATCACTTTTATATAAGTGATGATTGAGCACACGACACACATTATGTACAACATTGTTTTGATAAATTTTATGATTCATTGAAAGAACACGAAATTGGATTCGATCAACATTGGATATGGTCAGATGGGTGTGCGGTTCAGTTCAAATATTCATGATCATTCTATTGGTTATGTCATCTTCATAAAAAATTAAACATTACACATTGTTGGAATTTTTTTTAGACTAGTCATGGAAAAGGAGAGCACGACGATGCAGGGGCATGTGTAAAACGAGCACTTTGAAGGTATCAAATGAACCCTCATGCCGATCGATTTGAATCCATTGAACAAGTTGTTGAATGGTACAAAATGGTGCTAAGCCATGAATATAATCCGTCAAGGGATGTGCGCAGGTGTGTCTATATAAAATTTGTTACACATGTACACAGAATATTTTTATTTGAACGTGTTCAAATTAATATTCAATCTTCAATCATTTTCTTGAGAGATTTCAAGTTAACAAGTTCTTGTCTTGTGCAGGTTTTTTTGGTATGTTGGAAACCAAGATGTATATATATCAATCTCATATGAAGCCAGTAAAATACCTGGGAAACGAAAAAATACATTTAGTTAAAACAAAACGTTATCAATATGTGTTTGCATTTGATAGAAGAAATGAATCTTGTTTTTGTTCAGTTTGCATAGAGGACACATAATCCATAGATATTTGCGAAAACGAAAATAAAGAATATGTTAAAGATTGGAGACATAACGAAATTAATTTAAAAGGGAAAATGCCAATTGAAATCTCATAGGAGATGGAATCAAATGAAACTATAGTGTCATTTGATGGCGATAGATTTTCTGATCTTTTTAGAGAAGGTAATTTTTATGTTTAATTTTTTTCAAATAACTTGTAGATGTACTTGTGTGATAATCTAACATGAACTATTTGTTATCCAATATATCCAATTATTTGCAGGAGATGTCTTTTCCATGGTTGCACCTGTCGACAACACTGAAAACGTGAAATATTATTTGATGCGATTCATAGAACAAAAGATGAGGCTATTAGAAGATTTTGATGATAACGGTTTTATATATGAAAGAGGATCCATTGTATTGAAAGGATTTTTTTTTTCAAGAAACCCATCAAACCGATACTCATGTTCACTTTCAAGACTACCAGTCAGATGTCACAAGTTGTCAATATAGTCATTTGGTATGTGCAGCGTGCATAAAGTTAATAAAAGTTCAATAAAAAAAAAGGTTAGAAAATGGAAAATGTCCAAAGTTGGTCATGAATGAATAATTGAAGATGGAATACCATTACGATGTTTTTAAACAAATCACACATGTACATTCCAGAATTTTTTATTTTGCATTGAAAGTACATGTATTTATGAATATCAATATAAATTTTAATGAAGATCGCTTACTTATATTAAATTTGATGACTTGTTTTGACTATTTTCATTGTTGGACTTATATTAAATTTGATGACTTGTTTTGACTATTTTCAACCATATTTCCAAATCAAACAAAATTTAAATTACAAGTGAGAAACTATAATTTTAATTTCACATTTTCTTGAATATTTCATTGTGAAATTTCATAAAAAACTATAAAATTTGATGAACTATAAAATTTAATTTTCATTTCACATTTTCTTGAATATTTCATTGTGAAATTTCATGAGAAACTATAAAATTTGATGATTTTCTTTTAAATAAAAAAAATAGAATATTGAAATTATTTCATCCAATATTTTATATAGATAAACATAGTGCAAGTAAATTCAAGACAAGACAAAATATTACATGAGTGATCTCAATATCTCTTCTATCTCTTCTTGTGCTTTTCTTAGTTATTGTTATCATCTTTGTAGTTTTCTCATAGTTGTTTGTATGAGAAAGAAGGTGAATTCAAAGACCATTAAAACCTTTCATTGAGATGTTGATGTAAATGTGAGACCATGTCTCTCTGAAAATATCAAAACGATAAAGACCATATAAATGTCCTAGGTTCAAATTCAAGTGTGTGTAGAGCCCCTTGTGTGTATGTCTCTTACTTTGTAATATTTATAGTGGATTTCTTCATTCTTCCATTTCTTCAAGTGATTCTTTCTTTCTATGTCTTCTAATCCATTCTTACACTAATTTTCTTAGTTCTTTCTTTTTTTTCCACGCGAAAAGAACATTTTCATTGTTATTCTATTTAGAATCAAATCTATGTACTTTGTTGAACTATCTATGTACGTGCATAAATTTGATAGATCTTTAAATCTATTATTTAAGCTTTTGATCTTGTCTATTACTTTGTTGAACTATCTATGTACGTGCATAAATTTGATAGATTCAAATCTATTATTTAAGCTTCTGATTTTGTCTTTCCATTTATTGAGATATATCAGGTTCAGTTTGGATTTGGAATTTATCCAGTCGATAGTGACCTTGGAATCTCCCGCAACCATCAATTTTTTTTATGGAAAAGTAGGAAAGGAGTAATAATAATCCCCATAGGCCCAAGAGTTTAGCTTTATGTTGAATTTTATCAATCCACAATGAAATATGTTGAATTTTGTCAGTCCCATAGGCCCAAGAACAGTCCACAATGAAATATGTTGAATTTTATCATGTGTTTTTTAACAGTCCAAAGTGAACATAAAAGGAAGCATTTAAATTAATACATAGTAGTATAGGCCCAAGAGTTCGGCTTTATGTTGAATTTTATCAGTCCACAATGAAATATGTTGAATAGGCCCAAGAACAATCCACAATGAAATATGTTGAATAGGCCCAAGAACAATCCACAATGAAATATGTTGAATTTTATCATGTGTTTTTGAACAGTCCACGGTGAACATAAAAGAAAGCATTTAAATTAATACATAGTAGTATAGGCCCAAGATTTCATCTTTATGTTGAATTTTGTCAGTCCACAATGAAATATGTTGAATTTTATCAGTCTCCATAGGCCCAAGAACAGTCCACAATGAAATTTGTTGAATTTTATCATGTGTTTTTTAACAGTCCCCATAGGCCCAAGAACAATCCACAATGAAACATGTTGAATTTTATCATGTGTTTTTTAACAGTCAACGGTGAACATAAAAGGAAGCATTTAAATTAATACATAGTAGTATAGGCCCAAGAGTTCAGCTTTATGTTGAATTCTATCAGTCCACAATGAAATGTGTTGAATTTTATCAGTCCCCATAGGCCCAAGAACAGTCCACAATGAAATATGTTGAATTTAATCATGTGTTTTTGAACAACTTTTGAACATTTCACAATGAACATAAAAGGAAGCATTTAAATTAATACATAGTAAAAAAGTATTTAAGAGTTTGATGCTTAATTTAATGCATTGCAAAAAGGAGAATATACAAAACATTAGTTCAAAACTAACAACTTTGTCATTTTTTTATCCATCAACTTAGTGCAGACACCTTTGAGCATTGGTCAGACCACCACAATCTATCAAGCCAAGTCTTGAACCAAACCAAAACAAATCTATTCTTACATTAGTAATGGTGTTTAATAGATTAACAACAAAGCAATTTTATTTCAACATTGACATAGGAAAGATAGAGACAATTATCAAAGCAAAGCAATTATATTTCAACATTTAACAATATAAGAGAAATCAAATATGAGACAATAAATTGATATTTTGAATTCCAAAAATATCAAATATATATATATATATATATATATATATA
>ML779225.1:936612-960763 GCA_009831015.1 Picea engelmannii
ATATTATCAAAGTCTGAATAGTTACACTGCCAAATACATAGGTTCCACATCCATTTTAGGATGATAACAAAAACTAAGACATTTAACTCCAAAATTCAGGACTCTAAGCCATCACTTTAAGATAGATCACTTCATACCCGCAAAAAAATCAGAATTCAAAAATTAAAAATTTACAATTCAAACATGCGAAATAAAACAGAATTCAAAAATTGTGATTAAAAAAAATTGGCATACATACCAAAAGAGTTAAGTCTCATCCTCCAACATACTCTTTCCCACCAAATATAATGTAAACATATTTTCCACCAAATATAATTTAGACATCTGAAACAATAAAAAACAATAATAATAAAAAAACAAATAACACATATTAGCATATATACTTTAACTAAATATTAAATAAACAATAAGAAATAATAACATACCCAACCACAGTTAAACAGAATATAGTTACTCTCCACATTAAGCATACATGATTTAAACAATTTGTAAAATCTTAAAAAAAATTAATGAGAAAAATTGTGTTCAAAGTTAAAGTTAGAGTTAGATAATAATCTCAAAATGAATATAAAAATATGTATGAAGAAATTTTACAAATCTCCATATTAATTCATTCTTCCAATGAAATACTTATCTCCTTGTGGATAAAGTCTCAAATCCTTCAGGTGAAATTCTCATCCCAGGTGATGTTATTTGATCTTATTTACACAGCAATAAAATACTAATCTCCTCAGCAGTAAAATACTTCTCTCATCTTCTGCAGTGGTCATATAATCAAATTCCATAATTCCCTTTTAAATTAAAGGACTCATAAATCTCCATATTAAGCCATTCTTCCAAAAAAATACTTATAACTAAAAAAATTCACAAATATCCATTTTAAAAACCATTCTTCTGAAAAATATTTATCTCTTTTTTCTGCGGTGGAATAGATGTTCTCATATAATCTTGCATGTACATGAAGAAAACACAAATCTGCACATGTATATTTTTTTTATTTTTTTTAAGTAAAAAAGAGTTGGAGCCTTTATATTAATCGTAACAAAATACAGTGTTGTGGGGGGTGCCAGCTGTCCCGCCTGTGAAGGAAACCGAGGCAGCTGGACAGCCCTGTCCATGTGGCATAATAGTTACAGTGAAGTCTGTAATGGGCAAAATAGGCATTGCTAACTCCTGCCCGTAGGAAACAAGGAGTAGCCTCTAGCAGCATAAGTCTATTGTTTTTGTCTATGACTGAGATAAAAGAAAAACTAACAGTCCAGCGACATAGACTAAGTAAACAAAACCATAAACAAGGGTCGGGTCAAAACATCAGATAACCTCTGTGCCAGTTGGAGTGTCGTGGTCCGCAGTGTGCCTCCATCGCGCTGGAAATGCGTAGGCTCTGCCACATGTCAGGCATTGTTTTTTCGGCGTGGCTCGTGAATGCGCCGCGAAAAACATGTCCAGCCTCTGCTCCAGCCGCTGGATGCGAAAATTCTGGTCGTCGAGTAGAGTCTGCACCTCAAAGATGAGGTTGATATAGCCTTCGTCGGCCAAGGGTGGCCGTGCCTGCGTGGTGTCTGCGGTCGCGCCTTGCTCGTTGCCTTCATTGCCTGCTCTGGCAGGTTCAGGAGGGTCTTCCTCCTCGATGTAGCAGGGAGAGTAATGTTCTTCTTGACTGGGGCCACCCTGAGAGCATGTTCCACCTGCCAGTCCTGGAGTGTTGTTGAAGCCAAAATGCGTGCGTGGGTGCCAATTCTCCAGGACCGTGAAGAGAGTATGCGCAGGGGGGCTATCTGTGCCTTTGGCTGGGATCTCTTCTTCAACAATTGCCATTCCCCGCATTCTCCTTCGTCGAGCTACCACTACTAGTGCCCTTTCGAACGCCTCTTTTCGTTTTCGCCGAGATTTCGCTGCATGCCAGGCAGCCCTCCTTCGTGGTGTTCCTCGGAGTCTGGGCATGGCTTTGCAGGGTGACAATGCGGCCCAGCTAAGCAGCCGCACCAGGCTCGCGAGAGCGAAAGCACGGCGATCACAATTCAGCTGTGATTCAGGGGTTCGTGAGAGCGCTCGGCAGCCTGGAGGTGCAATGCATACTATGAACCCAAGCCAAACGCTTATACCAATAGCCACCGCCATTCGGTCCGCCATTAAAGACTGAAACTGAGTGCGGGTACCCTTCCCTTGTGCGGACAGGCTCCGCATTTGAATGCAAATGTGGGAATTCATTTCGAATTTATGGCGTTTTGATGCGGGCTGGTGCGAGCCGTGCCATCGCCTCCCCTTTTGCGCCCACGTGTTCGATTCATCCGCCCTGTCACCCCATCCGGGGGAATCTGCACATGTATATTAATTCATTCTTCAAAAACCATTTAAAACTTTCATCTTTGAGATGTATTCATATTACATATAATCAAATGCTCTTTGAAATTATGTGTGAGCTAGCTCACATATACAATATGCATAGTTTATTTGTAAATATACTTGAATGTTGGTTTTTGTGATTAGTAACCAATTTAATTAATAGTTTGACAATACCTTGGCAAGAAGGAATTCACTTCGTTGTATGTAGAAAACAAAAATGTCCATACTACGCCATTCTTGGACAAGAAAACAAGGAATGCAATCAAAGAAAATTTAGAAACTTTCCATTTTTTGATGTGGGATAGAGTCTGTTCTCAAATAATCAAATGTTCAAGTTCAAAATTAGGTTTTCATCATGATCTAACATTAAATAAGTTTGACTGTACACCATTTAAGACAACGATAATCTTATCTAGGGGTTCTATATATTTCAAAATAATTGATCAAAGCATTGAATAGGAAAGGATAAACTAAAAATTTGATAAAAGTCAAAAACATACATTTATGAATCATCATAAATGGATGCATCCTTCCCAAATATGGGTACTTCCCCCACTTCCTCCTCAATCCCAATCTCCCTCCCAAACACACTAACATGTACTATCTTATCCACATTACTCTATATAACACATTTCAAATTTAAAAATTTGAAAATTAAATTTAAATGATTATAACACATTAAATTTAAATGATTTTTACACATTAAATGATACCCGTGAACTCCCACCCTCTTCAAACTCTCCCAATGAGAATTGAGACAAGCCTACCCAAGTAGTATGAGATGGAATAGGGATCTGTGAACAACACAATTAAGAACTAAATATAGGATTTAATGTGTTCACATTTATACAAAATTATAAATGTTGTTAATCTTTTATTCAAAAGATTGGAGATTGGACAACTAAAGTGTTCATCTGTGGATATTAGAAAACACATGCTTGATTCAACCCATCCAAATTTAAACTTACGGAATCAAATCCCCTATCTACTGAAGATTCATTTAACATATCTCCAAATTGAAATTAAAGACAATAACAACTCGATTATTTCTATAGATATGTAATGATATCTAAATCTAGAATTAGAAGTAAACTATCCTAAAATGCGTAAAAAATTTACTAACTATAACACATACCAATCTGATGTTCGGGTCATCATTCTGAATGACCTTCTTCCAACCATCACGACAAAATTTTGCATACTCCTTAACATCTTCTAATGACATGGTATCTAACTCTGCATCTATTTTATAAATAAATGTGGCCTAGGAATTGGCTTCCACTCGCTGACGTTTCATGCCAACATCAACACCATAAAAAATCGCTCCCAAATTTTCCTTGATTTCATTCCTAGCCTCTTGGCCAACCTTTGATGTAGCTCGCAACTCTGAATGTGAAGAAAATGTCCATGTTGGGCAAGGTACTAAAGGTTGTGGAGGCCTCGACAATGTCGCATTTTGATATGCCAATTTGCGATCATATGTCCATCATTTACCAATCCCATAATAATTGAATGGTAGACTAGTATAATTAGGGTCCATCTGCAAGAAAAACTTTGCATAAAAGTGTCTTGCAAAATAGTTTGGAGCCTCATCGTTCCACGGTAATTTCCCATATGCCGCCAAAAATTTGTTATACAGATGTCCTGCAATGTCGGGGTGCTTAAAATATTGCACCTTCAACATCTTCTTCTTTTTCCCATCTTTGAAGTTTAACATCGAAATTGTATCTTATTTTGAAACTTTATTTTTTATTGCCTCCCATTTATCAGGACCCATCACCTCTGACTTTTGCCACCTCATTAGATCGACAAAACTGTCAGTGGTTGGCCCCATCTTTTGATATGCGTCCATAAGTTTTGCAATGAATGCAAAACAATCTGCAATCTTTGTTTACTCTCCTGAGGGAGTTCCAAGACCACCAAATCATTTTCCAACCTCCTTTTACCACTTGAGCATCGTTAAAGGGTGATTGCTTCAGTAATCCCTTCCCGGGGAATTTCATCACCAACATCTGAAGGATAGGTGGACGTAGGCATGTAATATTTTGTTTCTTGATAACGCAACCTCCTAAATCCACCTTCACCCTCTGCACCAACATTAGAATCTCTGTGACAATCACTCTCTCTTTCATTGTTGTCCATTTATCTAAATTCATTGTCTACACACACATTTGAAAGTAATTACAACATTTAACTTGACATAAATTTAAATACACAAAAATACAACAAAAATAAATAAAATCAAAGAAAATTACCATAAATGTTCTCTTGTCTTGAGGTATTCCCTACATTCTCAGATGTAGGAGTATCAATGTGAAACCTATCTAATAAGATTGCATCCATAGCACTTTCTTGAGCACATTTTGCAGTTGATCTATTCACAAACTTGTTTGAAAATCTCATCTGACGAAATTGTTGTTGGTCACTCGGAGTCTCAGTAGAAGAAGGAGTTCCTCTTCTTCCTTCTTGGGAGAGCCTAGATCGTTTGCGAGGAATGTTTGGAGAATCACGTGTCGACATCTCTCCTCAATATCTATCCTTTGGAAATTCATGAAAACTTAAGCATAAGACAAGTACGAGTTAATATCTCCAACATTGACCAACAAAAATTATGAAGAAAGAAAAAAAATAAGACAAAATTAATAGAAATGTTCTTTATGTTAGACACAATTATAATAGGGTGATTCATAACTCCACTACCCATGCCCATTTCAAATATATTTTGGTTCCTTAATATTATCACAAATAACCTTGATAAATCCACCAATAGTACATGGGTCAAAGTCTGGTAACGGAGTAGCGGTTATCGATATGGGAAATCAGATTTCATGCATCCAACAGGTATGGAGCACAGTCCATGAAAATCAACGTTTAATTTTATGCCATGTTTGGTTGGATGGAAGAAATCTTCCATCTACAAAGAAATGGCACTAAGTATCAACAGGTCTATATTACACTTGGAGGGGGCATTAATAGAGAAATTGTATTATATGATTGCAAGTTGTTGGAATTTTGTTTATGACAAACATTTTTATATACTAAGCGTCTATGATTGGTTCAAGGTAAACCAAAAACCACTTGTCATGACAAATGAAGGTTTCTAGTCATCTAAAAACTACTAGATGTAATGAATTGTTTGTGGTAAGATGAAACCACTTGAGAGGTTTAATGATTACCGGTAAGACCAATGTGAAACCTTAGATGATGTAATGGTTGAGGGTAATCAATAGGAACCCATAATGTGGTTGTAGGTAAGACAAAGAAAACTTAGGATGATGATTGATGAAGATGTAGGGGGATAAAAATGTATAGGTATGAAGATTTGTGATTCAAGTATGGTTGATGAACCATTTACAAGAAAAATATTACCAAAGAAATGGAGGATATAGTGTCTAGTGACCCATGTATTTTGATGGATGGAAACATTTTCAGTATGGATTTTAACAAATAGAATGCTTATATTTTGTAGGTACAAGATGAACATTGAAAAGGATTGAAAGTGAAGAATGAATAAGACCAATGATGAATATTGTAGAATATAGAAGACAAAGACAAAAGACATAGCTAAATAATACTAAAGACAAATACTAGAGAAGAAGAGATGAATATTGGACCTATTGAAAGGACCAATTAAAGAGAAAGGATTATTGAAATCACAAGTATTTGTTAAGGGGGAGTATGAAGGATTAACTCCTACCTATGATAGATGATAAATTAATTTTAATATGTTAATAATGTAAATGACACAAGTGTGCATATGAATTAAAGATGAGGACAAGGAGAGAAGTTAGGGATGATGATGTCATAGAATCACTTAATAGATTTAAGGACAAATTGTTGGATAGTTGTGGATATGGTTGAACTAAATACATAACTGTGAAATATTTTATGGTCAACTAAAGTTACATAAAGGGACCTAATTGTACAATAGAAACACACACGAGAATAATATTTGATTGAAAAGTATTTCCACTAGGGGATTTATTAACTATAAACTCCCTATCTCCCTTGCTTGATATAGTTTTGAGTTTATTTTTTGTTGATTATTAAACCTAGCATCCTATCCCTCAATGTCCAAAGTTTCATAAACAACAACGACAATCTAGGACACAACAAAGTAATATGTGAATAACCAATAAAGTAGTTAATTCCTCTTCAATTTCAAGAATTATTTCTCCTCCCAATTAGCCAACCCGCACTCTTGCTTTTCTTCCACTTTTATCACCTTCCCTACCACCTTTTTCAAAGGCTCCTCCTTTCTTCTTCATAAGCATCCTTGGAAAAAGGGTAGTTATCCCTTTCTATCCCATATGGCTAACACCATTATCGTAGGGAGGTAAAATATAATAAAAATTTAATGGAAGTTTACTTATGCATGTGCTAACCCTTTAATAAATATGAATTTTCATTTAGGATACATGCCAATAACAACTTAGAGGAAGTTTCTTCATATAAATGTCTTGGATTTGACCTTAATCACAAGTTTAATTGAAACTATAGCATTGAGAAAAGGATTAGTGAAGGATAGAAAACCTATTTTGACCTTGAAAACAATTATAAATCTTATGAATTTTGGCTCTGGGAAAAAAAGAAACATGATGCAGGAGCATCGCCCACGTCAAGCAAGCCAGCACGAAAGCGGTAGACAGCTGGACAAGCCAGCATAATTTTCTTTTTTGAAATCACCTTGAAACTATTGCACAAAACATTAATGCGTTGATTTGATGAAGCGCACTTTGTATTTGTAAATGAAACTTGAGCGGATAGCTCACATCCTTAGGTAGATGAGGCATTTAATGAATTTAATGTAAGTAGATAGAACATTTAATTATAGATTTGATATCTTTAGAGCTCGAGAGGGAAACGGGATATAGACACCCTCCTTTGTACATTGTAACATTAGCTAGAACAGGAGCAAGAAGAGAAGAGCACGCAGAGAAGTGTATAAAGAACTTCCATGTACAGACATTGAATTTATAGAAAATCTTTGATTCAATTCCATGGTTGTGTTACTCTCTGTGTATCGTTGATATTATGCTCAAGTATGTTTGCTTCTTTCCATGCAGTTGCCTTTATATGTTGTGTATGTGATTTCATGGTTGAAGTGAAGTCTGTCAAAATAAGGAGTTAGTTTCAATTGTTTCTCTATCTTGAACCAGAGAATTCCTGCAAGGTGTGCAGTTGAATTTGTCCGCAAGGAGTGCGTGACTGCAGGGTTCAAGTAGGGATAACTTTTGTTCTAAATCCTCAGAAGTGCAAGTTTGGCATTGAAGTCGTGCAAGGTGTGCATAGGCTAGAAGAAGTCTCAGAGTTGTGATTCTGAGCAAAGAAAAGTGAAAGACTGCTACTGCAGGGGTGCGCGGAGTCGAGAAGATTTCAACACTTAGGCGTTGTTGAAGAGTTTTCCGCAAGGAGCGCGTGCAAGAGATTCTTCCCAAGGGAATTGAAGCGTGGAAGCTCAGAAGAGATAGGTCTTCGAAGTTGTCGAAGGACAGCGGAGAAAAGTTGTGCGTGAGTAGGTTGCATAGACTAGACGCAGGTTGACGGACAGGTCTCGGGGAGAGACACTTCTTGTTCGGGGATTGTGTAAGGAGGAAAGTGGACGTGAAGTCTAGAGTGCAGGCGGAAGAAGTTAGAAGTCCGGGAGAACAGGGGCATTGATCGGAATCACGAGGAGCGTGACTCTATTCGTGGATTGGACATATCGGGGTTTCGCGTGGAAGCAAGTTGAAAACTTGGCCGTGGAGATCGCGAGGTGCGAAGTTCCAAGGAATTTCGTAGATCGTGGGGACCACGAGAGTGGGGACATGGTAGGTGATTTTGGGATATCAGGTCTCGGGAGTTGAAGGGCTAAGAGATTGGTCTCGAGAGTGGCGAGAACGCGAAAGAGAGAGATCGTGAGGTCGGCATCTCGGCACATCGCGTATCGGTGGTTGGAACTGTAAGTGTTGATCGTCGCGAAGCGCGAAGTCGCGATATCGCAAAGTTTTGATTTCGGAGCAAGGGAAGTCAACGACTGACCCACATCTCGGGTCTCAGAGATCCGAGAGTCCAAGATTCAAATTCAAACTCGCGAAGGCGCTAAGTTTCGATCCCCCGAGTGCAAAGAGGGGGATCGAGTAAGGGAGAATCCGTGGGTAGATATTCCGATAGGAAGATAGAAGAGTAGTGTACTCTTCGGGCTGAGAGAAGAGAAGGTCCTGGTGTAGGCGGTCGTGCTACGAGGGGAGTGAGCGGCAGCGGCGCCATCAAGTGGTATCAGAGCGGGTATTTCTTTGTTTTTTGTAGCAAAGAAGAGGATACATCATGCCGCCCAGAAGAGAAAGACAATCACCAGACCCAGAAGATAGGGAGGTGAGAAGAAGAGGTAGACCAACAGGAAATCTAGAAATGGAGCGGCAGATGAGAGATCTCTGAGCAAGGCTTGAGGAGATGGAGACAGCACAAAGACGCAGAGTTGGTGTTGGGGATCTTGGTGATTCCGAAGTCGAAGAAGAAGTTGGACATGAAGAACAGGTCGCAACAGAAGATGCATCGACAGAGCGGTTGATCAAAGACATCGCAAGGATGGGTGCGAAGGCAAAAATGGATATTCCAGTCTATGATGGAAATCTGGATGCAGAAGAGTTGTTGGATTGGATAAGATCTCTTGACACCTACTTCGAATATGAGGATATCGAAGAGGATAAGAAGGTCAAGCATGCAATTACACGCTTGAAAGGACATGCATCATTGTGGTGGGATGAGCTACAAGCTGATAGACGCTGCAAAGGCAAGCAAAAGATCAAAAGTTGGGATCGAATGATCACGAAGATGAAAGCGAAGTTCATCCCAAGGTGAATGCAGAACCTGAGACAGAAGTTGATGATGGTGAAGGAATACACTGAGGAGTTCTATCGACTGAACATCCGAGTAGGTCATCAGGAGAGCGATGATGAGAAGGTCGCTAGATACCTGAATGGTCTGAGATGTGACATTCAGGATGAATTGAGCATGCTGACCATCTGAATGGTGGAAGATGCTTACTAGATGGCTCTGAAAGCCGAAGAAAAGCTGAGCCGAAATCAAGGACAGTGAGGGCCAGGCAGAAGTCAGCCAAGAGGCAAAGAAGTTGCCCAGGAAAGAAACCAGAAGCCCAAGGAGGAATGGAAGAAACCTCAGGGAAAGGTTGAAAGAGGCGGAACCTCACAGCAGAGGCAGCCATATGTTGAACAAAGAGGACAGCAGAATGATCAGCGAGAGGATTATGCAGATGAAAACACTCTTCCTCGTACTAGAGGTCGAGGTAGAGGAAGAGGAGGATTAATCACATGTTTTACAT
Organism: Picea engelmannii; assembly: GCA_009831015.1. Taxonomy (NCBI): domain Eukaryota; kingdom Viridiplantae; phylum Streptophyta; class Pinopsida; order Pinales; family Pinaceae; genus Picea; species Picea engelmannii. The sequence continues at coordinate 946,280 of ML779225.1, forward strand.
GTGGGAAGAATGGGTACAAGTCATTCGAGTGTCCAAAGAAAAAGAAAGATACAGGAGAAGCTCACATCACTGAAGTGCAGAGGTGTGATGCTGAGTCAGAAGATGCAGACATCGGAAGATCGTGTGGGATGCATAAAGTCCTTTTGACACCTGAGAAGGAGGTGAAAAGCTCAGTGCAAAGGGCCAGACTGTTTAAAACATCTTGCACAGCCAAGGGCAGGAAATGCAAGGTTATCATGGACAGTGGTAGCATGGATAATCTCATTTCAGCCGAGATGGTGGAAAAATTAGAGCTAGAAACGACTGATCACCCAAGTCCATACAAAGTTTCGTGGCTAAAGAAAGGACATCAGGTGAGTGTTACCAAACAATGCTTGGTTGAGTTCAAAATAGGGGGATATAATGATAAGATTTTATGTGATGTTATTCCCATGGATGTATGTCATTTGTTATTGGGTAGACCATGGCAATATGACAGAAATGTGATTCATGATGGGAGAATGAACACATATACTCTGGAGAAGAATGGGAGAGCCCATAAGTTGCTTTCGATAAAGGATAAAGAGGTGAAGCCGGATGTAAGCAATACAATACTTCTCATGAGTGGGAAGGAACTCCTTACAGAGATGGAGAAAAGGGAAGATCCACAGTTCTTTGTGGTCAGAAAGTCGAGGATTGTTCTGACTAGCACAAGAGTGGATGATTTACCAGTGGAAGTTCAGGAACTGCTGGAAGAGTTCGTTGACATCATAGTGGACGAATTACCTCATTCGTTGCCACCGATAAGAGGTGTGAGTCATCACATAGACCTCATACCAGGAGAAAGTTTACCGAATAAAGTCGCGTACAGGTTGACGTCGCAGGAGAATGAAGAGGTCAAGAGGCAGGTCCAAGATTTGATGGACAAAGGATTAGTCAGGGAAAGCTTGAGTCCATGTGTTGTACCGACAGTACTCAGTCCGAAGAAAGACGGAGGCTGGAGGATGTGCACTGATTCAAGAGCCATTAATAAAATTACCATCAGGTACAGATTTCCACTACCAAGAATGGATGATCTGATGGATTGCCTGAGTGGGGCAAATTATTTTTCAAAAATTGATTTGAAAAGCGGATATCACCAGATTCGCATGAGAGAAGGTGATGAATGGAAGACAGCATTCAAGACAAATGAAGGTTTGTACGAATGGTTGGTCATGTCGTTTGGTTTGACAAACGCGCCAAGCACATTCATGAGACTGATGAATGAAGTCCTGAGGGAATTCATTAGGAAATTTGTGGTTGTATATCTGGATGACATACTGATTTTTAGTAAAACAAAGGTTGAACATCTGAAGCATTTGGCCATAGTGATGAGAAAGCTACAGTAGGAGAAGTTGTTGATTAATATGAAGAAGTCCTCATTTATGAAGACAGAGCTCATTTATTTGGGTTTTGTTATTTCGGCGAATGTGTTGAAGATGGACCCAGAGAAGGTGGATGTGATAAAGAATTGGCCATCACCGAGAAATGTTTTCAAGGTGAGAAGTTTCCATGGGTTGGCTAGTTTCTACAGAAAATTCATCAGGAATTTCAGTGGAATTAGCGCAGCGATGATGGACACAGTGAAGAAGCGACATAAGTCTTTTCATTGGACAATAGAGGCTGAGAAAAGCTTCAATTTGTTGAAGCGGAAGATCACAGAGAAACCAGTGTTGGTGTTGCATGATTTCAAGAAGACATTTCAATTGAAATGTGATGCTAGCGGATATGCCATAGGAGCGGCCTTGAGTCAGGAGGACAGACCAGTTGCATATTTCAGCGAGAAGTTGGATGAAGCAAAGTTGAAATACTCCACGTATGAAAAAGAATCTTATGCTATCATACAGGCATTGAAGAAGTGGAGGAATTACTTGATAACAAAGGAGTTTGTGTTGTATAGTGATAATCATGCATTGCAGTTTGTGAGTCAACAAGAGAAGTTGAATCAGAAACATGCAAAATGGGTAGAGTATATGCAAAATTTCACGTTTGTGATTAAACACATTTCGGGTACTGCTAACAAAGTGGCTGATGATTTGAGAAGGAAGTGTTTGTTGCTGCAGGAGTTCCGATTCAAAACATTGGGTTTTGAAAACCTTAAGGACATGTATGCAGGTGATGCAGATTTTGCAGAAGCATACGAGGCAGCTGAGAATCCAGTTCTCAGAGATCGGATTCCTTGGATAGATTATATGATCCATGAAGGATTGTTGTTCAGAGGCAATCAACTGTGTATTCCAATTTGCTCCATGAGGGAGAACCTGTTGAAAGAGAAGCACAGCGGTGGATTGGTCGGACATTTCGGTCAAGATAAGACATTTTCCAAATTAAGCGAATCATATTTTTGGCAAGGCATGCGAGCGGATGTCAAAAGGTTTGTTGACAGGTGTCGAATTTGTCAGCATTCGAAAGGGAGAAAGCAGAATGCAGGTCTTTATCATCCATTACCCATACCAGAGAGGCCATGGGAGGCGATAAGCATGGATTTTGTATTGGGTTTGTCGAGGACGCAGAGAGGGGTTGATTCCATCTTTGTGGTGGTGGACAGGTTTTTGAAGATGGCACATTTTATTCCGTGTCATAAGACCAGCGATGTGACACACATCGCAAACTTGTTTTTTAAGGAGATCGTTAGACTTCATGGATTGCCGAAAAGCATAGTCTCAGACAGGGATACCAAATTCATAGGTCATTTTTGGAGGACGCTGTGGAAGAAGCTAGGGACTAACTTGGCGTTTAGTTCTGCTTATCATCCGCAGATGGACGGATAGACAGAAGTGGTCAACAGGAGTCTGGGAGACTTGCTGAGAAGCTTGGTGACAGAGCACCACAACAGTTGGGACAATGTGTTGCCACAGGCAGAGTTTGCGTACAATGATTCGGTGAATCGGAGTACAGGAAAAATTCCATTTCATATTGTGTATGGGACACAACTGAGAGGAGTTTCTGAACTCGGGGAGTCAGAACAGATTGCGACTAACAGCGCTAGTGCAGAGGAATTCGCTAAGGCGATGCAGGAACTTCACAGTCAAGTGAAGGAATGACTGATGAGATCAAATCAGGAGTATAAGCGCAGGGTAGATCAGCATCGGAGATGGCTTCAGTTCGAATTTGGTGATCTGGTTCTGGCACACTTGAGAAAATAAAGGTTCCCAAGGGGAACATATAATAAGCTGAAGATGAAGAAAATTGGACCATGCAGAGTCCTGAAGAAGTTCGGGGAGAACGCATATGAAATTGATTTGTCGAATGGCATCGGAATATCTCTGATATTTAACGTAGCAGACTTACACCCATACATGGCTGGAGAAACAGACACTGGAACTGAAGAACCAGTGGTCCAGTGGTAGAAGCAGATGCCAGTTGCAGAAAAGCCACAGATGGAGTGCATACTGGACAAGCGAGTGGGTAAGAAGACCAGGAGAAAGGAATACTATGAGCATCTGGTCAAATGGAAGAACCACCCAGTGGAGGATGCCAGCTGGGAGACTGAGGCAGTGATCCATAAGCATGGACAGACCGTGCAGGAGCTCATGGACAGGAGCCCATGAAATTTTTTAAGCCAGGGAGTATGATGCAGGAGCATCGCCCACGTCAAGCAAGCCAGCATGAAAGTGGGAGACAGTTGGACAAGCCAGCATAATTTTCTTTTTTGAAAGCACCTTGAAACTGTTGCGCAAAACATTAATGCGTTGATTTGATGAAGCGCACTTTATATTTGTAAATGGAACTTGAGTGGATAGCTCACGTCCTTAGGTAGATGAGGCATTTAATGAATTTAATGTAAGTAGATAGAACATTTAATTATAGATTTGATAGCTTTAGAGCTCGAGAGGGAAACGGGATATAGACACCCTCCTTTGTGCATTGTAACATTAGCTAGAACAGGAGCAAGAAGAGAAGAGCACGCAGAGAAGTGTATGAAGAACTTCCATGTACAGACATTGAATTTATAGAAAAGATTTGATTCAATTCCATGGTTGTGTTACTCTCTGTGTATCGTTGATATTATGCTCAAGTATGTTTGCTTCTTGCCATACACTTGCCTTTATATGCTGTGTATGTGATTTCATGGTTGAAGTGAAGTCTGTCAAAATAAGGAGTTAGTTTCAATTGTTTCTCTATCTTGAACCAGAGAATCCCTGCAAGGTGTGCAGTTGAATTTTTTCGCAAGGAGTGCGTGACTGCAGGGTTCAAGTAGGGATAACTTTTTTTCTAAATCCTTAGAAGTGCAGGTTTGGCATTGAAGCCATGCAAGGTGTGCGCAGGCTAGAAGAAGTCTCAGAGTTGTGATTCTGAGCAAAGAAAAGTGAAAGACTGTTGCTGCAGGGGTGTGCAGAGTCGAGAAGATTTCAACACTTAGGCGTTGTTGAAGAGTTTGTTGCAAGGAGTGCGTGCAAGAGCTTCTTCCCGAGGGAATTGAAGCGTGGAAGCTCAGAAGAGATAGGTCTTCGAAGTTGTCGAAGGACAGCGGAGAAAATTTGTGCGTGAGCAGGTTGCATAGACTAGACGCAGGTTGACGGACAGGTCTCGGGGAGAGACACTTCTTGTTCGGGGATTGCGTAAGGAGGAAAGTGGACGTGAAGTCTACAGTGCAGGAGAAAGAAGTTCGAAGTCCGGGAGAACAGGGGCGTCGATCGAAATCATGAGGAGTATGACTCTATTCGTGGATTGGACATATCGGGGTTTCACGTTGAAGCGAGTTGAAAACTTGGCCGTGGAGATCGCGAGGTGCGAAGTTCCGAGGAATTCTGTAGATCGTGGGGACCACGAGAGTGGGGACATGGTAGGTGATATTGGGATATCGGGTCTCGGGAGTTGAAGGGATAAGAGATTGGTCTCGCAAGTGGTGAGAACGCGAAAGAGCGATATCGCGAGGTCGGCATCTCGGCACATCGCGTATCGACGGTTGGAACCGTAAGTGTTGATCGCCGAGAAGCGCGAAGTCGCGATATCACGAAGTTCCAATTTCGGAGTAAGGGAATTCAGCGACTGACCCACATCTCGGGTCTCGGAGATCCGAGAGTCCAGGATTCAAATTTGAACTCGCAAAGGCATGAAGTTTCGATCTCCCGAGTGCAGAGAGGGGGATCGAGTAAGGGAGAATCTGTGGGTAGATCTTCCGATAGGAAGATAGAAGAGTAGTGTACTCTTCGGGCCGAGAGAAGAGAAGGTCCTGGTGTAGGTGCTCGTGCTATGAGGGGAGTGAGCAGCAGCGGCGCCATCAAAACCCCTTTTTGTGACACTCATCAATCTTTTTATATTATATGGATTTGAAGATTTGGGTTGTAGCATTTCTATATAATCATGGAAAAATACTGAGAAAATTCAAAAGTGTTTATAATTTATAATCTTAAAATTAATATCATACAACATATCTTATCCTCCTAATATAATTAGTTATTTCCCCATTAAGAGAATGACTAAAACTAGGTACCTAATGTACAGGCACAAGAGACTACTAACATGAAAGAAAATATGCTACCTATGATTTCTTCAAACTCTAGTCAAAGCCACCTATGGCTTAATAGGGGTTGGCATAAAGATGTCAATTCTTGACTAAATCATTTGGGAATGGAGAAGGAGATCACTCTACAGAACATTGATATACCATTAAAAATACTATTAAATCGAAGTTCAATGAAAAATCAGTACTTATGAAGAGTTTTGTTAACTAGAAGGTAGGGATAAAATGTTATTGCTATCATAAAAACTCCCATATGATATGGGTTTTCATTAGAAAATGTTTCTACTATGAGTGGATATATCACTAGTGTTAGGTCACATGGCTATCATAACATCATGAAGGTATATTACTCTATCTCATGAATACAACAAAAATCACATGTGTATCATAACACACACACACACACACACACACACACACACACACACACACATGTAATTAATATCTTGCTACAAATTTGAAAATTTTAATAGACATAATTTTAGAAAACATGATTATCCTCTATTGTTATCTTCTCAATTTTAGTGATATTTAGGAGACCATTCCCATAATCATCACTAATGAACAATAAATTAACATAATCATTCTCCCTCATGGCTACTTAACACCCTAGTAAGCAAAGTCAAACATTAAATTGACTATTTATTTGATCACGTGACTAGCCTTTATATTAATTTCCTTAATCATGCAGGAAATCCTTAGATACCCACATCACCCTACTAAAGAAGATCCAGCTACATGCAGATTAATAGAAAATAGGATTGGTTTCAGTGGCCTGAAGGTGGTGTAAGGAATTTGCACTTTGAAAAAACCGAAGTAAACTCCACAACCATAATTTATGAAAAAACTTTTAGGTGTCTTTTCTAGTAACAAACCTTGTGTTATACTGGTCCCATTGGACCTTGGCTTGATTAAAACATGTTGGGAATACTAATATATTAATTTCATGTACCCCTATTTAGGGGCACCTTAATACGTCCTGACTCTATGTTATTACCACTTGTAACTAAATTATCACAAAGACACACTTCTCTTATAGATATCCACACTCCCCTCACGTTGTGGGAGGGTCATGCTATCCACACTCCCCTAGATGTGTGATGACTAATACTAGTTGTCTACTAGATATGTTAGGTCGAAAGGTTTGATTCTTTCACATTTGGATTATATCTAGAGTTAGATCAATATAGTCGAAACTCCAACATATTTCAACAAAGGAAGGGATGGGAGATGCGAGATGGAATTAAGGGTTTAAAAGGAGGGGTGATTCTAAGTCAATTGAGGATCTCATTTGGGATTCAATATGTCGTTCCTTGTTTCCTCACATAGTTCCTACCATGTTTAAATTATAATAATTCAATTTTAAAGATGGGTGAATGTTGAATTATTATTCTTTCTTTAATGAGGATTATTTGAAGTTTGATTTACTTTATTTATTTGTATGCATGATTAGTTGTGAACATTTTAAAAATATGCATTAGGAACATCGCTTGTTATTATCGTCTATGTGTGGGATATGTGTGTGCTAGCTATGCCTACATATCCAACACACATACAATATTATGGTTTAATAAACACATTAGTTACTAATGTCTAGGTTATTAGTGAATTAATTAATAAGTTGTCAATTTGAAGTTATATTATATGAATATAAATATCATCAATAAGATAAGCATTCAATAACTTTGGTCAATATGTGTGAATTAATAAATGAGTATAATAATTAGTTCCCATCTAAGACTCTTTTATTTCTATATTAGACTTTATTATCCAAAATGAAGTATTCGTTATAATAATTCCTTTAGTGAAAGGGTCACTACAATTGGAAAAGACCACCAAAGTGGGAGATTGGTTCCTCTTTGAGTAGTTTACTATGATAAGAGTCTATGGTTTGGAAGAGAATCCATATCAAAAGTGAGTGATGAATTTGGTTGTTCTAGAGACTGAAAAAAGTGAAATTCAGTCAATTATTGACTAAAAAGCCAAGCATATTAAATTAAATGTTGATCGGATGAATTTCAAGGAAAAACCAAATCTACACAAGTAGGTCACTCATGTCTTACACAGAGATGTGACCAAGACTCATGACAATATGTAGGACATGTGAAGCATAGGGGGAGATTTACTTACCCATTATCATTAGGTCTCACTAGATGGTTTCAAGATGTGTTTTGTCAATCTAGTCCAAATATAAATGACTCTTAGCAATGAATATTTATTTCTCTTGTTATGAAATGAAGAACATAGAAAAATGAAAAACTTAGCGTGAATTACATAATCATGTTAATCATTGAGTTTTTGAATGAATTTTTTGTTTGAGGCCTCAACTAAGGGAGCATATATCTGGGAATCAAATCCAATATATGGCCATCCATGCCAAAAGTAGTGTGGTTGGATGAAATGCATTCCATGTTATTTTCCTTGCATCGACAATCAAAGGTATTGTCTCCTTGGGAAAATTGGCATTCGTAAATGCAAGGTGTCTAAGGGATTGAGGGAATTGTATTCTTGTACACGCAACAAACATACCATATGCATTCACTTGTTGAGAAGTGGTGCAATGGTATTCAAGGTGTTATAGATCAAGGGATCCCGTGGATTTTATTTATAATATGAGAATCTCATCTAATAAGGACATCATTTCATGTGTAGGACTCCTTCAATATCCTCAATATTTTGAATAAACTTTATAATCTACTTGCATTATTAAAACTATACAACCAATATTTTATATCATCAAAATATTTTGAATACATTTTATAATCTAGATTCACATTATTAAAAACCTGCAACCAATGTTTTGTAGCATCAAGTGCAAAAAGATTGAAAACAACATAACTTACGAAAGAGTTAATATAATTTAACGGTAAACAAGGCATTGTAAGAAAAATTGTAAGCTAAACTTTGTAAGAAAATTATAATACTCTAATATTACATATGTAAAAATGGATTTATAAATTGAATTCCTAAAGATTTAAATTTTTTATAAAATACAAAACGTTTGAAATAAAAAGTTGGACAGTTTGAATTTTTTATAAAATACAAAACATTTGAAATGATTGTTAGTTGGTCATGGGGAGCCATCCATGGGCGTACCCACGGATTGGCCACAGGGCTAGCCCCCCGCGACCAAGTCACAGCCAATTTTAATAAGAGATTATCTATGCGCAGAAAATCAGGGCATTTGAATCTAATTCTTTAACACCTGAGTGAAAGACAGTAGATTCGGCTCCTCGTCGACTACTCAAACACAAACTAATCACTTAAATGATTACTCTATTCTTAATATTTGATTGTTAAATGTCTATATCAAATTTAAAAACTTAATATTTGATTGTTAAATGTCTATATCAAATTAACTAAATCCATATTGTTTATAAATTATTTATTAATGTCTATATATCAAATTCCCATTTTTAAGTAAATCCATATTGTTTATAAATTTATTGTTTGTGTGTATAATTTGAACATATAAACAAGTAATTTTTAAATTGTTTTCCTATTTTATTTTTAAATTTATTAAAAAAAATTACATATATATGTTTTAAATATTTTTCATTGTATGTATATTTCACAAATATTCCTTTACAAATTAAAAGATAGACAGTAATGTACAGTAAGGAATTCCAGAATCAACAATCTGTAAAATAATATTTATAACTTATGATAATCTAATATTACATATGTAAAAATGGATTTATAAATTGAATTCCTAAAGATTTGATTTTTTTATAAAATAAAAAATGTTTGAAATTAAAACTTAGACAGTTTGAACTTTTTATGAAATACAAAACGTTTGAAATGACTGTGACTTGATCACGGGGGGCCAACCATGTGGCCAAGCCATGGGCGTACCCATGGCTTGGCCACATGGTTGGCCCCTGCGGCCAAGTCACAACCAATTTTAATAAGAGATTATCTATACACAGAAAAGCAGGGCATTTGAATCTAAGTCTTTAACACCGGAGTGAAAGACAGTAGATTCGGCTCCTGGCCAACTACTCATGCACAGACTAATCACTTAAATGCTTACTCTATTCTTAATATTTGATTGTTAAATGTCTATATCAAATTTAAAAATTTAATATTTGATTGTTAAATGTCTACATTAAATTAACTAAATCCATATTGTTTATAAATTATTTATTAATGTCCATATCAAATTCACATTTTTAAGTAATTCCATATTGTTTATAAATTATTTATTAATGTCCATATCAAATTCACATTTTTAAGTAATTCCATATTGTTTATAAATTTATTGTTTGTGCACCTATAATTTGAACACATAAAAATGTAACTTTTAAATTGCCTTCCTATTTTATTTTTAAATTTATTAAAAAAAAATTAAAAATATATGTTTTAAAAATTTTCATATATATATATATATATATATATATATATATTTACAGATTTATTTGTAAATATAAGAACAGATTTATATTTTAAGAAAGAGAACATATTTATATTTACAAGAAATATAATTTATTAAAAAGATTAAAATGATGTTTGTCGGATAATATTTGAATATAACCGAAAGAACGAAAAATATTTCAATGCATAAATTTATGTGTATTAAACCACTTAATAAAATATGTAGTCAAACAATAGACCAGAACAATTACCGGTCAATAAAATATTGTCTTTAAATCTAAACTAGACAAAAACAAATGCGCACATACCAAATCTAAAATCTAAATACTAATTTTAACGAATTTAAAATAAACATAAATATAAACATAAAGATTTATTCTACCTATACCAAACTATATAACACATTTATGCACAGAATTTTATAACACATTTATCATTAGAATGTACAAATATTAACAAATTTGAAATAAACATAAAGATTTCTTCTACCTGTACCAAACTATATAACACATTTATGCACAGAATTTTATAACACTTTTATAATCAGAATGTAATCTTTTGAACAATTACACAAACTAATCACAAGTTCATCAAACAGTTACACAAACTGATCAAACAGTTACTCATATCTATATCTATTTTTAGTTGATTTAGTTCAACTAACTGCATATTAATAATAAATTAAGAAATTAGTTGAAACATTTCAAATTAATCAGATTAAGTGGAAAACTACTAATATACAAGGCACAATTAATTTGGATAGGTGATATCAAGATCTGAGAACATTTTTGATATTTCAAATTTTTTTGAATGATGAGTCAAATACGCTTAAAAACGAAAAACATGTTGGCGTCTTCCCATCACATGTTTGTTGTTTGGTTTTGTACGAGACGGGAAATTGTGAAAAAGCTTGTGTTACATGGTTATGAGAGAATGTCGGGCATTTGTATTTGGGTTTAGTATGCACATTGTCCATTCGAGGCAGCATCAACAGTATAGAAAAGGAAGCTAGAGACACAATGGCCTTGGTCACCTATCTTCTCTGCCTAGTTTTAGGACAGCACACAACCCAAATGAGATTTGAATAATTTTGTTGTTAAATCAGTTTACTAGAGTGTACAGCAGCACACTATTCAGCCTTAGTGTGCCCACGCCTTGGCCACAGGGTTGGGCCCCCGTGGCCAAGTCACAGTCCAGTGGACTGTGACTTGGTCGTGGGGGCCCAACCCTATGGCCAAGTCGTTGGCGTGCCCATGGCTTGGCTACAGGGGTAGCCATATAATTTAAAATTAAAATTAAAATTACAGTTAAAATTACAGACTGCAAGCATGACATATAAATTAAATTTGAAATTTGAAAATTACAGTTAAAAAAAAATACAAATATAAATGAAATTTAAAGGTTTTGGGCACACTATTCAGCCTTGGCATGCCCACTACTTGGCCACAGGGATGGAGGCCAAGTCACAGTCCAGTGAACTATGACTTGGCCACGGGGACCCAGCCCTATGGCCAAGTCGTTGGCGTGCCCACGGCTTGGCTATAGGGGTCGCCATATAATTAAAAATTAAAATTAAAATAAAAAATTAGAAATTAAAATTAAAATTAAAAATTACAATTAAAATTACAGACTGCAATCACGACATATAAATTAAATTTAAAATTTAAAAATTATGGTGAAAAAAAAATTATAAATAAAAATGAAATCTAAAGGTTTTGGGCTTACCTAAAGCTCGGCCCGCTCGACCGCCCGCAGGAGCGCCCGCCAACATGATGTCCGCACCAACACAACCACCACTCACAATCACTCACAATCACTCACTCACTATCACAATCGGGAAGAGTTGGGAAAAGCGTTAAAATTGCGTTTTGCGGTTAATATATAAACAGTTTTTTGGCCGAAAGAATTTTTTGGCCTGAATATATTTCGGCCGAAAACATATTATCGGATGGAAAAAATTCATCAGACTAAATTTGTACATGAAAATCGAGGGTGATGTCATTGTACCGTTCGATTTGATGTTCCAGGGTTCGGCTGAAAAATTATATTAGTTCGACCGAAACAATGTTTTTCAGAATTTTTGAGATCAGATTGTCACGAAAGTGTTACCCACCTCTGTGATTTCACCCTAAACTCCACAAAGAATTGCTTCAGGATTTATCTTAATTGTATCTTGTAACTTTGAGTTTTAAGTATGAGATATTTGAGGTTGACCTATCAATGTCTCTTTTATTGTTAATTGCAGTACTCTATTAAAATTATTTGAGATGATCAAATCATTCTCTCTTATTTCTCATGAAGAAGATATGGATGTGTTTATATATTATTAAGAAGATTATGTGTCATGTCGATCACAATTTAATTCTAATGTTAAAGCCCTCCTTCAATATTTTCTTATTGTAAAAATACTTTTGTTGCACATAAAGATCATATTGGGTTATTGAAGAACCATTTGCATATAAATCCAAGAAATAAAGATTTGGGGTTTGTTTCCTAGCACTCTCCCTAATACAAGATATTCAAAGATATATCTTTTATCCAGAGAGGAGAACCACCTCTCTAAAAATGAAGGGGGGATAATATCCTCATGAGGTTTATGTTTCGGTCCTGACGGATTCAAGTGTCAACAATAGTCCACACAATGTTTTCTTGATGTGACAACTGATGCAGAGGGAGAGCCAACTGTGAGAAGTGGGAGACAAATTTCATGTATAAATTGATGGTCCCCATGAAACTTTTGAGGTCATGTGCATTTGATGGCATTAGACATTGTGCAAAATCCTGCACCCAAGAGGGATTGGGACCCACACCTTGTGTATACAATATGAATCCCAAACATTGGATGTAAGTCTATCGAAAGAAGCACTTATTTTCCTTCACCTGCAACTTATATTCTTGCAGTAATCCAAGAAATCTATGTACGTGTTGTAGATGATCTTCCCAAGATTTACTAAATATCAAAATATCATCCAAATAAATGACTACAAACTTACCTAGGTGTGTCTAAAAGATGTCATTAATTAACTACATGAATGTGGTTGGTGCATTCGATAACCCAAATGGCATTATCATCCACTAAAAAATACCAAATTTGGTATTGAACGTTGTATTCCATGTGTTTGATTTCTTGCATGTGCACTTGATGATACCCTACTGCCAAGTCTATCTTTTGTGAAGAAGCAATCCCCTTTTAGGTCGTCCATAAAATCCTCTATTCGGGGTAGGGGATAGTGGTTTTTAACAGTGGCGTTATTGAGGGCATGGAAGTAAGTCACGAGGTGGAATTCATAATTTTATTTCATGGGAATAAAAAAGGAAAGGGATGCACAGGGCGATGATGAAGGTTTTATGTGGCATGATTCCAAAAGTTGGCCAATTTGGCGTTCAATTTAAGAAGCTTTTCGAGGATAGAGTTAGTAGGAAGGGGTGTTGGGAGAGAAGGTTCCTTGTAGAAGGTCAATGTAATGTTCAATAGAGAGATGTCGGTGTAGTTCTATGGAATTTTTGAAGACGTTGCTAAATTCTTGGACCAAGGGGACCATGTCCGAAGATGTAGGATTGGTCAAATTATCGTGCTAAACAGGGAGAACTATGCACAATGATATTGATTTTCTTAAATGATTCATTTCTCGTAAGTGGTGGACTAGATTTAGGAGAAGAGGATGTGAGAACATAGGTGCACCTTTCAAGTTTAATGAGGGTGCCCAATTCAAGCTTCTGATCAAAAGAAAGAAATATATATCTTCTTCATTCTTTCTATTCTTCTACACCACTTCTCATAGCTTTATGCTTGAATCTCATAGTTGGGCACAAGGTTGAGTTTCTTAGTGTTTTTCTTGTATTCTTCTACAAACTTTTCTTGTATGATCATGGAGTATTTGCAGCCACATACACAGGTATCAAATTTTTGGTAATGAAGAACATTTCTCATGAATAAACTCCACAAAGAATTGCTTCAGGGTTGATCTTAATTGTATCTTGTAACTTTTAGTTTTAAGTATGAGATATTTGAGTTTGACCTATCAATTTCTCTTTTATTGCTAATTGTAGTACTCTATTAAAATTCTTTGATATGATCAAATCATTCTCTCCTATTTCTCATGAAGAATACATGGATGCATTTATATATTATTAAGAAGATTGTGTGTGATGTTGATCACAATTTAATTTTGATGTTGAAGCCCTCCTTCAATATTTTCTTATTGTAAAAAGACTTTTGTTGCACATAAAGATCATATTGGGTTATTAAAGAACCATTTTCATATAAATCCAAGCAATAAAGATTTGGGGTTTGTTGCCTAGCACTCTCCCTAATCCAAGATATTCAAAGATATATCTTTTAGCGAAAGAGTGTTGGCAAATATTGAACAAGCAATGAATACGTGTTGATGGTTGTTGTCATTAATGGCAACAGTGGAGATGGCGGGATAAGAAGGATAAAACTCCTTGGGGATTCGGACGTAAAAGCTCAGGAGGAACATTATTGAAGAAAACGCGCACAGCAAGAGTTTACAAAGAAGAAGGAAGACAGAGATCCAGTGACCGTTGGATCCCATCCAAATTTCCCGAAAGGCCGACAACCGTCAGATCTGCAGAAGTTGCGAGGGAGATAAGCCATCGGAGAT
>ML779225.1:970125-992603 GCA_009831015.1 Picea engelmannii
ATAAAAGCAAATGTATAACAAGAAGAAAACGTTCATGAGCCTATCATTCAGCACCAATACACAGAGAACAACACAAACCATGAATTTGAATCAAAGCTTTCTATTAATTCAAATGTTTGTACATGGGTGTTTTTACACAGCTCTCTGCTTCTTCTTGCTCCAAATGCTTCTGAATAATGTTACAATGCACAATGAGGGTGTCTATATCCCGTTTCCCTCTTGTTCTCTACAACTGTCTAGTCTAGAATTAAATTCTATCTACTTTACATTAACTATTTTAAATGTCGTCTACCTACTAAGGACCAGAGTTATCCACTCAAGGTCCATTTACAATATACAAGTGTGCCTCATCTTAATGGATCATTTAAGATTTGCGCAACAATTCCAAAGTGTTTTCAAAATTTGTGCTGGCTTGTCCAACTGTCCTCCGCTTCCGCACTGGCTCGCTTGATGTGTTGGCGATCCTCCTGCATCAAATCAATATCTTATTTCCCTTCTGCAATCTGATTCTACTGGATAGAAGGTGTTGAGGTTGCAGTGGTTGCAGTGGCCTTTTGTTCATCCTTTGAACATATTGTGAAGAGGTTGAATTTAGTAGTATGAGATATTACCTTGCAGCACTATTTTGGTGGAATAGTAGTCGAAACTACCTCTGGTATCCTATAGAGCTGACCCCCTAGAGTAATAATGGAACTACAGGGTCGAGACTCATAAACAACATGACGTTTCCACATTTATGGTTGGCCCAAAACAAAATCATAGAAATCAAGAGGGGAAACATCACACACTACCTCATCCTTGAAGGGTTGGATGCCATAGGACATGCATCACTATTGGCTGACACGGAGATATCGTCTTTAGCAAATCCACCCGATGTTTCATGGTTGCGGGTGTGGTGTTGTCGACAACCCCAACTGTTTGATGAATTCAACTAATATGAGGTTATTTTTTCTTCCACTATCAACAATGAAATGCAATGAGGTCCCCTTCACCCACATCAGTGAATAGAAGAGGCGCTCCCCCTCTTCAGGAACTATTGGTTCTTCGGGTTGAATTGTTGCAATCGTGACGGTAGCAGTGGGTTCTGCGTCGATGATCTGTATTTTTTCATTACTTTCTGGATCAGATTCTGAATCAGGGTTTAGCTCCTTATCTTTGATATCGACCACCAATGATTGTTTTGAGCGACATTCATCGATGTTGTGCCAGGGGATTTTGTGGAAGTCGCACCACTTCCCAATGTCATTCTTTGTCTTTCCCTTGCCCTTATTTTTCTGTGTCTTGGGATGGTTTTTAGGAGGCTATTGGTTAGGGTCATATTTATTATGCTTTAGGTTTTTTGGATTTGCAGACCCAAAATCCCATTTGTTCCAGTGCCTAAATTTCTGCTCAATTTTGACAGCATATCGATAGGTAGCTCCCAGTGATGAGATGTTTAGGAAATCCATTTTGGTTTAGATGTACCTATGCAGAGCCCCGTGGTATTTCAGAACCAGATGTCGCTCGAAGTCTTTGATACCCAGCTTGGTGTGCAATGTATGGAAATTATTTGTGAACTCTGGCATGGTTTGGCCCCTCCATCTCATGTATTCGTCTTCATGGTTGTCAACATGGTAATATTTTTCCTTGACTGCATCCAAAAAAAATCCCAAGTGGGCTCAGCCCCATATATTCCAAATTCCTCTGTGGAACTTTTCTCCCAGTAACTTTCCCACTAATGTTTGACATGGGGGAAAGCCTTGAAGAGTGCGAAGGTGATCTTTTCCCTATCAAAAAAATTGTGAATAGAGAAATAACCTTCTAGCATATCTAACCATTTTTCTAGGGAATTTGCATCTATCTAACCTTCAAATATGGGAATATCAAAATTAACTTGTACCTTGAAGGGATAGGTTCCTCCAAAGTGGTCGCTTGATGAAGATGCACCTATTGCTATAGACAGGCATTGAAGGATGTGGGAAAAATTCTCCATCATTTCGTCCCTCTGTCGCGCGAGAGATTGCTCAAGCAACAGGTTAATAGAATATTTTTCTCCACTATTTTTCTTTTCTTCCACCATGGAGGGTTTCTTGGGCATGCAAGAGAGATTTTCCTCAAGAGAGACAAGCTCGAGACCCAACTTTCTATACTTGTACCTTGTTGGGGACATGCACTAAAAAAACGACCAAGAGCAGCCTACTCTGATACCACTGATCCATATTATTTTCAGAACGAAATGAAAGAAGATATATTACAATGAAGTGCACATAAATATTGCTAGAAACAGATAAATACAGGAATACATGACTTCTATTAATGAAATAAATGTACACAGACTATAAAAATACAGAGTGAAAGACTCGTTAGAATGGTGGAAGCTTATCTCTAAGAAGAGATGTGATGGCTACGCTCATTCACAAGAAGATGAGTACAATGAGGCTCTAAAGGCCTTTTTACAATAAACATGAATTCCAAAACCCTAGAAATCCAAAAACCTGACCCTAGGAGATGAAGCACCAAAATTCATGTGGGCCTCGTTGGGGTAAGTTAGTACATCAACTTCTTTGTGTCGTAACTTTTGCATATGATATTCATTTTAGGCGTGTGATAGCCCGTTGGAAAGGTATTTTCGAGAAATACACATTATGACATCAAAATTTGAATTCATTATTAGTTGGATTGTGGCAAGCCTAGAAAACGTTGTTTAGGGCCTCAAAACAGCCCCGGAAGTACAGAAAGATGTAATGACATGACAACTTCCAAAATAAGCTAGTTGGAATATGTGGGTAGCCACCAATATCCACCTGGATGTTGTGTAGATATTCAAGAAAGACGTAGAAGTGCATAACCATAATTACAAAGAAATGTCACCATTACAGAGAAACGTGTTGAACTGGAAACTGTCAAGATGAGCCAGGTGGAATTTGGAACAAGTGGGTGGCCACCAATATCCACCTGGATCAATTCTTAGTTGGTTTTCAAGATCATGGGGACTCCTCACCATAAGAACAATATAATCTGCATAAAGAAGAAGATTGATGACTATAACAGTGAGAGTAGGGTCAACACAACTTGCTTCTTCGAGACAATCTTCTAACTTTTCAATGTATATGCCAAAAAGGGTAGTGGACAAGGGAAAACCTTGCTTGACTCCAATATTGCAGTTAATATCTTTTGACCACCCCTCAGTGTTCTTAAACTTGGAAATAAAGTTATCATATAGAATTACTGTTGCATCCCTCAACTTGGAAGGCACTTTTATCTCTTCCAACCTATTCCAAAGGTTTTTACTGGGAACCATGTCAAAATCTTTTCTAAAGTCAACAAAACAAAACAAAAAGATCGGTTTTAGTATTGTGAAACTCCTCTACAATGATCCTAAAGGTAACAAGATGGTCCACAGTTGAATGATATCTCATAAACTTGGCCTGACCTTTATCTCTTTTACTATGAATTTCTAACAAAAGGCTAATCTTCTTTTCCAAAATAATTCCATAAAGCTTGGCTAAATTAGGCTAATCATAATGGTCCTATAATTAGAAGGAATGTTTATATCCCCATTTTTAAAAATAGGAGCAATGAGGATTTGCGTCCAGGGTTTAGGGAAGCCCTTCTTGACTGTTAAATTGAAGAGCTTGTGTATGTGAGGGATGAGGATAGGCCCTCCTATTTTAAAATTTTCAGCTTGGTGGCCTTCAATGTCCTTATCTTTCCCATTTGCAAGCCTCTTGACCTCTAACTCTGTGTCATCCAAAGAAAAAACTTCATCCTATGTAGGGAAATTAGGAATGGTGTCCATGGCATTAGGGAGCTCATAAATACTTTTAAGGTAGGAATTCCAGTCCCTTAAGGGAATCATATTATTTTCTTTAGTAATATAGAAAAATAATTTGCCTCCAGAATTTCTTAGGATCCAGCTTAGATAGTTGTGAAAGCTCCTCTTGACTTTTATTAATATAGTACATTTTTCCTTTAATTAGGAATTTGTATGTATTGATATTATCTAGTTTTAAGGACTCATTATAAGCATCCCTAATGGATTTCCTAGCAATTTTACATTCTTTATCATACCAAGGGTTGGTCATCCTACTATTCTTTTTACAGGACACCTCTAAAGAGAACTTAGTAATAGAAGTGGAAAGGGTAGTTGTAAAATTATGATAGAGGTCTTCAATGTTGTCCTTATAAGTTAGGATATGTAATTCACTATTTAAATCCTTTAAGAAAAGGTAAACTTTACTTTTGTCAAAGAACAAAACATTTCTTTTTAAATATCAAAATCATGAAAACAAACATTGCATTTGGAGTATACTCCAAGTCTGTTGCAACTAGCAGTGTTGATAACTTTATGTTTTTATATTTCTTCATGTAATTCTACTACGATAATTTCATGTAAAGAGCTTGGAGGATGAACCTCTTTATCTACCTCGATAATCTCCTCATGATCGTTGGGTATATGCATTGGGATAAATCACTTATATATTGTAAAAGAGTCGTATGTGTGCATCAAACAAGCTTGTGTTGGAAGTGAGGATAAATTGATTGTGTCCCCAAAATTGAGAGATAGTGCACTTATATCATTGCAAAAAGAAATATACAAAGAGGGATTGAAGGAATTTCCAAACCAACATTGAAAAATAAGACAGTCAAATTGATCGAGGCCTTGTTTTGTGTGAGTTCCATACGCCATTTTGTTTAAGAGAATCCTAGAAGCTAGAGCATCATTGTTGTCGTCCTTTTACCTCAGAAAACCTATGGGTCAGGGTATCATGTCCAATCAACCATATGGTATGGCATTCTCTGGTGTAGACATCAAATCCATGGGATGATCTGATACTAATCAAGAACTAGAAACGGATTTGATATCGACACGACTCATTCATTATTCGTAGAAATGTACCTAGAGTCAAGTGCAATCTATCAAACCAGTTAGTGCATGTTGAGGTAGCTCTAAACATAGGATATCATAATACAGTTGCGGAAAAATTTTCCAAAGTGACATAATTAAAAAATAATTCAAGTTAAAAACTAAAATCGGCTTTGTAATGTCCCTAAATAGAATTTTTCTAGTTTTACTATCTAAGATAGTTTTGATTATACTATTTCTTTGTTATTAAGTTGATTGAGAACTTTATACAAACATTTCGCACATAACCCATAGATAGGATTTTTTTCAAACATGTTGTGTACACTAGAAAATAGAAGAGATAATATGGCACTTTATTAATAATGAATTTTTTACCACATAATACAATGACTAGGGATGTTGTAGCAGTTGTGACAAATCAACAAACAATAAACTGAAAACCAAAACCTAGTGTAGTGCCATGATCTCTCCTAGTAGATGGATTCTCCAATTTGCAGAAGTTTAACTCCAAATCTCCAATCCCCTTCCAAGAATGATGAAATAACCTTATAAACCTTCGTTGGAGACAATGACAAGTCACTCCAACAACACCTACTGTAACAATTCAACCACTCATACCGAAAAAATCTTTGTAACTCATATCATAGAGGGCCTTGCGGGACACGGTTGGAAATCTAGTGGGGCCTCACATGATGAGGATGGATAACCAACAAGGGCTCTGTGGGACACCTTATGCTAAAAATGTGGGGATGACTCTGAACATAGTTTCTTGAAACCCTCTTAGCACCTCCGAAATTAGAGTACGGACTCTCTGTAAAGTTCCACCAATCTCATGTGTAAGTCAATACACCTCCAAACTGAAACAAACTCAATTGAAGATCCAATGGAAATCCTGGATGGATTCCCCTCTTATCTAGGCTAGGGTGGATATTGAACCACCGAAACCAAAACAACAGTGGAAGGGTTTTGCTAAACCCTAACGAAACAATATCTCCATGAGCACTTCCAAAATGAGAGATCAAATCATAATGTCTAAGTGAAGATATACCCCTCCTTTTATCATTCTTCCCTTCCTTCTGGAGCTTTCCCCTTTTTGACTAAATAAAATATAACTTCTAGAACTTTCCCCTTTTTTACTAAATCAAACCCTAACCTTATTTCACCTCCAATTTTCACTTTAAGTTAAGAATCACTTTAATAGTGGTTAAGTAACCTATTAATCTAAAATTAATTTATTTCCTTAATGTCACTTTAAATACATAACATTTCCTAACTAAGTGACATTAAATAACCCCTTTTGACTTCATTTTTCTTACTGAAGAGCCACGGGAGTCATTTCCATTGTCGAACAGGGGAATCCAGAAATGGGGACATGACAAATCCTCCCTTCCCAAAGATTTCTTGTCCTCAAGAAATTCCATCATACCCATAGGAACAACAAACTGAACCAAATTGAAACTAATTATGATCCTCGGGTCCCAAACCCATGTGAAAAATGTGGATCTCCTATCGCCCATAATATTGTCCTACGATGTGCTAACACCAAGGCCCCCCTGAAGGCCACCTATCAGTAGAGCAACCACATACTATGAAGACTCGGTACACTCTTGATACAATGTCCCACCTAGGAAACCAATCCACTATGCCATATGAATAGGCTCCTTAAAGTAACAACTTGCTCTCTCATTTGTACCAATTGCCAAATTGTCAACCTATAAATTACAAGGCCCCATGAAATCACCAGAAAGGACTCATCATTTTGTCATTGCACCACTCTGATCATAAATATCTAATCCTCCTACCTAAATTTCATCCTCCACTCCTGCATCCACAAGTTGTAATGCATCAAAGAATCATTCCCACTATAGAGGATCATATCCATCCAATGTATCTCATTGAATTCAACTAAACCAACTCTGAAATCAGACATCACAGAGAACTCTATGGGGTCACAAACTGGTAGGACATCCATGACACCTAGTCTCTAAGTATCAAAGGAAAAATCCCCAACACTCCAACACCCCTAGCCTACTGCAATAGTCCAAGCATTGTTCGGACAATCTCCCAACATATCGTCTGCAAGGTCCCTCCATGCAAACATAAGAACCTCGTAGATGGTAAAGTTGTTTTTTGTGGAGCCTGATTATCTTTTTGATTCAGAGGTCTTTGTTTTCAGTCATGTTTATACCCCATGAAGACTTTACACCCTAGAAGAATGTACACTCCTCCATGTGGGGGAGTGCAGGGGGTTACCTCCCCTGCGGGGTTCGGGGGGGCTATCCCCCTGGCTAGGGGGTCTGGGGGAAAGCGGTCCCCTGGCGGGGGTTCGGGGGCGAAGCCCTTGAAGGAAAATTTATGTTGTAAATGTATATTGTAATTTCATAGTAAACCTGGACCGTTCATTATAAGGTCACAGATCTGACGGTAGAAGTTATATTAGGGTTTTTTTCCCTAGAAGGAAACCCTCTTTTATGAGGGAAATGTATTGTGGCTATGTATCATTACGAATATTGTATTCTGAGTGAGGATACTGTGAGAGAAAGAAGAGAAATTTACAGTGGGTGTGTTGTAGGTTATATCCCTTCATTTGTTGGATAATAATAAAGGAAGGACCTGGAAATTTCTCTGGTGGACGTAGCCCACACTGGGTGAACCACGTATATATGTGTCTCTATTGTATTATGTATCTTTTTTTGTTTTATTTCCACTTTTTTTTTTTTATTGCTCCACGATCCTATTTTTCTAACAAAAGTCGCTAAGATCCCAAACTAGCTTGTATGACGTGAAGCACCCTCTACCCATAGCACTAGTCTATAAGGTGCTAATATGAGAATCCACCTAACTTCTTTTGATAAGCCAGGAAATCATAACACTAGTACATTTGGGTCAAATTCCAATGGCAGGTTCGACGCAATTGCCACTTTATATTGTCGAGAGAATGACAAATAGTGGACCCCCTCAAATGTCGTTTCACATGATGTCGCTTTTTCGATGCCATAGATATCATCTATGTTGTGACGTTTCATGAGGACACGTGTCATCTCAGATTTGACTTTCTAAACCCCATATATCTGTCGCTACAGCGACGCTAGAGACATCAAAATTCTGATGTCCCATTTTGTCGGTCTTCACTATGTGGACGCCATGGGAGCGATGTTATGGACGTTGGAAGATCGACGGATGGTAATGTCGCTTGAGTGACAGTAATATATATATCAACGACGTGGACACCATGGGAGAGACGTTATGGACGTCGAAAGACCGACGGATGGTAACATCGGTTGAGCGACGGTAAGCTATATATCAACGATGTGGACGCCATGGGGGTGACGTTATGGATGTCGGAAGACCGAAAAATGGCAATGTCAGTTGAGCGATGGTAATCTATATATACACAATGTGGACGCCATGGGAGTGACGTTATGGACGTCTAAATACTGACGACCTATAGGTGTTTTAAAAAAAATGACAATTTATTTTTCCTACATCCATAATCTCTTTAAATTTTTCCTATTTATCCTAAAGAATCAAAATTATTCATCCTTGAGAATTAATACTATGCTATCCATGAGATTTACCTTAGTTGGTTCTTTTATTATAGACAATCATGATAGATATTTGGTGGCCAACAGTAATACCTTACAATACTCTAGGTTTCTCAGGCTATAGTTAGGGATTCTTGTGTTTGGTTGATGACCTTCCTTAATTTAAAGGTTTTCCTCATGGAGACCTAAATGAGCACATCAAAACTTTCATGGACTATTGTCTTGTGAAGGAAACCTTTGATAGTTCGCTCATGGTATGTGTCTTTCCTCGCACACTTCATGGGAAGGCCATTGAACGGTTCAATTTTCTTCATGATCATTCCATCTTTGTATGGAAGCATTATTTTGACCTCTTTAAGGAAAGATTCAGGGACCTAAGGCCTAAATTTATTCCTTCATCAATCCTCCCATGTTGTGATTTTTCAGTGAACACCTTGATCTTCATACCTATGATAAATTCGTAGATGCCAAAAAAAATTCTATGATAAATAGATGAAAGAAACAAAGGGAATAGGTTATTGAGAACTTTTTTTCGATGTGTGAGCATTCACAAAACCAAATTCCTTTCCTCAGGAAATCAAGAATCCAATCTCGATCTAGTTCATATTGTGAGCAAGAGCTTGCACATGAATTTGGTATTGATGATTTTCTTTTTCACGATTCACATTTCAAATAGGACTCGTGTGATATTTCCCTTTTGATGAGACCATTTTCCAAGATGGTATTGATCAAATTAATAATTTTAATATCCTTCATACCAGCAATATGAATCCTCATACCAATATCATCACCCATGGTGTTAATAGTCTTCCTCTCTATAGTCTACAAAGTGACGTTTCACTTAGTAATGATATTTGTGAATATCTATCTAAGAGAACAAATGTGAAATAGGTACTTAAAGATGCAAATAAGATCTTTCCCTTCCAACAAACCTATTAGAGCTTGTGTAAGCTAGAACCGAGGGCCAATCTCCTTAGTAACTTCCATTGGACCATAGTCTTCATAATCCACATCAATGGAATTGTGTGGAGAACCTTACACTTCTTGAGAGGATCCAACATGAGTATGACCAGGACTTGAGGAGAGAGACCTAACCAACCTCTAAATATCACCTTCAAGATTCAAGATCCTTAAGCTCAATCTCTTGTAGCTTTCTTCTACCTATGAAGAATCATTTTCTATTTTCTTGTTCAAAAGGGCTATCATTTTGACTTACTCTGCTTGTAGCTATAATAAGAACATGGAAATTATATCAGAGACTGTCTCAATAACATTGACTAAGAACCCTTCTTCAAATAGAACTTTACACCAAGTCTTCAAAATGTGATAAGAGATGATCATATTAACAATAATCATACTGAATATCTTATCAACAGGGATTCCTAGACCTATAAGCCCTTCCTTCCAACTATTATCCACTATAAAGGCATATAACTTTGATCTAGCTTTACACCCAATATTTTGAGTAATCTGATAAAACCAAAGCATGTGTAGTGTGGTCTCCTTAACAGAACAAAAAGGGGGAACTCCTTTTCCTAACACTAGTCTTGTAACCTTAAGCCCTAGGGGTGAAAATTGAGCTTACCAAACCATTATTGGAAGAGACTATTGGTCAACTTAAGGATAATCTATTTGTCTTATGATTGTAAGTGGAATCTCTCTTTGATTGGAGACCAAGATTTCTAGTTATTGGAAGTGGTATCCCACAAATTTGCAAAAGAGAATATACCCTTATTTTAAAATATCTTTAAAGGGAACCAACTTTGGATTCCTAAGGGGTAGAGGGACTTTTTGGTCAAAGGAAACCACCATAAGTTATAAGCATTGATGTTGGTTCCAACTTGGGAATCCTGATGCTTCCAATGAAGTGTTGTGACTATTTGTTGCCAAGCCCTCTGGAGACTTTAAAGAATGAATCTACCATGGATTAAAAAAAAAGGTACAACCACAAGGACATTTTCAAAGAAAATATTAGGCACTTTATATCCTTTCACTAAAGGATGGCCAAGTCTGTCCCTTATGATCTATTTCCATAATTCATTTCCCCATGTGGCCTTAAGATACCACTTTTCTACCAAGGTAAGGCCATAAGTGGCCAAATGAGGAATGTTAAGTCCTCCATCTTGTGGTTTCCTAGTGCACACCAACCACTTGACCATAGGTATACATTTTTCCCCTTTATTCTTCACCCAAATGAGATCTTTTAAGATAGAGTTTTATTGTAGCCCTGTTGGTTGGGAAGCCAAAGAGAAAAATAACATATATGCATTAAACTAAAAATCTTGTCCCCCACTTGGATTTTGGCTGCTAAGGAAAGGTCCTAACTATTCTAGTATTCAAGTCTGACTGTAATATTATTCATAACCCAGTTTCACATATGATTTCGAGTCATGTCAATGCTAAATAGAATACCAAGATACTTGGTGATTTTTCCCCCTTTGAACCCATTTCCATTGGGGAGGAATCCACCCTGGGTGATCATCTAATCCAATAAGTATCATAGAGGTTTTCTCCTCTTGTAGTATCTCTTTAGAAGCTTTACAAAAGGTGTTCATAAGCATAGTGGGAGTTGATTAAATATTACTGGGGAAGGCCAGTAACTTTACCTTGGTAAACTACCTTTTATAATAGATAACCCAAGGAATCGGATGTGAGAACATATAAATCAGGGGTTATAGGGTAGCCCTGCATCATTGATCTTCTAAGAGGAATAAGATAAGTAAGGGATCAATTAACACACACAATAACCAAAGCATTGGAAAAGAGAATATTGACATAATATATGAACTTTGACCCAAAGCCTAGCCACTCAATCATGTTGAGAATGAATTTCCGCTCCAACTTGTCATAGGCATTGTAATAGTCCAACTTTAGACACATTCCTTTAAAACCTCTCTCTTTGGCCAGAAAAAAATCCAAACATTCAACGATGGAAATAACTTACAAAATTATCTTCACAATAGTATTTCAAATACAAAAATCTTCCACCATATAAAGATAAATCTAGATCTTGATGTAAACATTGGAAACTTTCAGTTTGATGATATGACATATAATTTTTTCGAGCATGATCGATTTGGAAGCCTAATTTTGTCTAATGAATATGAGCCTGAAAATCAGAAACCTAATCATGATCTCCTTGCTAACAAATATAACTATAAGGTATCATAGTTCTATAATCAACCTTGTCCTAAATGTGATAAGTATTCTTAGGTAATTACTCTTGGTAGTCCAAAACAAGACTTGGACTCTTATGCCATTGGTCATCATGATTTTATTTATGATGATCCCTTAGGAAACTACCATTTGGATGACATTTGCTTCCCAGAAGAAAGTGAGAAGATTCCTAAAGTTCCCAATGATGGATCTAATCAACTTTGGGTTTCCCTCAAAGAAAGTTTGCTAAATACTGGTTCACACTTCTCATTAGCTAATTCAATACATCTTGATACCTTTTTATACAAGGAGGATGTTAAGGAAAGTGTTTTTTAGCATAAGATTGTTTCGATGGAAGCTCTAATTTTTGAAACCCCATCATAACCCAAAAACTCACTCCCTTTGACCTAAGTTCTCCTCTAGTTTATGATGGTTATCTTGAGTCTTGCACTAAAGAGAGGAGATTCTCTAAGCATGGTATTCTAATTGAGATAGATATCCATACTACTTAGCTTCCATCTTGTACCAATAAGAATAATCAAGTTTCATTTAAGGATAACAATGATGTTTATGTTGTCTTCCATTTCTTTTAAAAACTAGGGAGGAAATATGATTTCCAATCTCATCCTTCATCACAGAATTTGGGGTTCTTGGCTCAACCATTTTGATATTTTTAGGAAAAGTATCTTCCTCTTAAAATGGTTTACTGAAATGTTTTCTACCCTAGATAATTGTTTGAGCCTAACTACTAGTATAGGTTTTCTAGTACCTTCTCTTCATGTTGAAATTCATCTCATAGTTAGGATCGGAATTCATTTTGCATGTAAAAGAAACAAACCTTTCAAAATTGTAAATGGCACCCACCATAAAAGTGCAGACATTTTCTTGTCTTGTACATAATAAAAAAAAAAAAAAATCGTAAAACATAAAATCCAAAGTTTTTCTTATTGTTCTACTCTTTTGATTACATTTTTAGATTTAATAGGTCTTTTAGTAAGATGTTTGACCTTCTTTTTTTGTTGTTAATTAAGCTTCAAGTTTAGCTATTAGTTTTCTTGGTTATGCATATGGAATTATCACTTAGTATTCTCCCATTTTCCTTAATCAATTTAAGTGCATTGCACTCATTGCATAGCTACCCAAAAGATATTTGTACAACTAACAAGACCTCAAACAATGTTGCATATTTTACTTCCTTACACAATTCTACTAGTTTATCTCTAACATGGGTTGTTAGTCTTTGACATGACAAGTTTGCATCATGAAATGGAGGTAGAATAACTGAGGAGTTCCTAATGTTTAGTCTGGGAAATTTGAATGCTTGACAATACTATTTAGGTTTCCTAGTTCTTCTTCATATTCCTTTTTCTTCATTCGTTACATAACATTAACTTAGCTCCACCCATGTCTTGCCTTTTCTAGGAATGGATATGATTTTGTGTACCTACCTCACTATCACAATTTAATATGTATAATCTATGATTCTCTAATTTTCCCAAAACCTTCCTAAGTTCATGTTGTGAAACTAGATATTTGAAGGATCACACATCGATAGAAGCAACATTCATCTTGTGAAACTAGATATTTGAAGGATCACACATTGATAGAAGCAACATTCATGTTTTTGATCTGTAAACATGGGACTTACAATCCACATGCTTCACCAACATGGATGCTTTGCAGAAATTAAAAAAAAAAAAATTATGTGTTCTCAAACTTATGTAGATATCTCTATCCTTAGTGGATTATGAGGATTTTTTTCTTGGTGTATCATGCACACAACGACTAGGTAACAAACAAATACTAATCAAGAATCTAAGTTAGTTTCTCAGTTGTTAATCATCGAGGTCAATAAACTCTCTACAATAGAGAAACCAATCTGGTTCTTGGTTTACAACTGATTCCAAAATCTTATATTGGTATGTGTAGGTCTGGATGAGTGCCCATTAAAGAGAAAACCCACTGTGTGGTTGTAAATCAACAACAAAAAATTTTGTGCAAAAATTTCAAGCATTGTAATCCAGCTACCACTAAACATTCACATTCCCATGATAATAAGTGACAACAATTACAGCAATTAGCATATATATTTACATATAAATGCAGACCAAAAATTAAATTTGTGTAACACTTTCCAATATTAAAAAGAATAGAATGTTTTCCTCGATGTGAGCACTACCTAGCAAGATACAATTTCACATATACTCAAATACAAAACAACAACTTGAATGTCCCAAACGACCTATGACAAAGTGTTTATGCTAAAGAGTAAAATGATCCAGCACTTCCTACTATTGCTCCTTGTATATCCTCCCATCAACAATGGTTCACTTGAACATTTTCTTAACTTATACATCATGTATGGTTGTCCAATTTAATGGTGTGTGCAACTAACTGGGGTGTGGCATCAAGGAGAATAGTATGAGTTGATGTTGCTCTAAACCTTACTTCGACATTGGCATACCCATTCACTTAAGTCTCAGTGATTTGTTTGAATCTCTATTATGCATAAACCATTTTCATTCCTCCCTCTTTCACATAGATAAGACAAACAAATAAAAGGAAGATAAATTAAAGAAGGGAGTGCATTTCCCTTACTACATAACAAGCTCAATGTATCAATGGAAAAGAGCATTTCTACCTCTGAATTACATCAATGTTATTTGTTGGTTGTTGTAACTCACACAAAATCTTGTAGAAAGAGTGACTATGACCAAATTGGAATGGTTGGAGTAGGGTGTATGGACCAACTACTAACTAGCCCTTCCAAGATGGTCTTAAAACGGATTATTGGGAACATAGGTGGCTCATTCACTTTCCAAAAATAAGTCTCTATCCATTTCCACGTATGACTGTATTAATTTCCCAATGGTCTGGTAAGAGGAAAATAATTGTTGATTACAAGGAACTAAGAATGGAAATTTGGTTGGGGATTTGCAACAGCTATACTATTATGGCCATTGATCTCATGAGCCTAATTAAATGAATGGACTGGGTCCTTTGACTATTGGAACTATCAACAAAATTAACAAGAGGTGATTTTCAACAACAATTAACCAAAATGAATGAATAATTGTGGGTTAACCAAAATGGTGAATTGAAAGTGTTGTAGTAAGTAGTGTATGCAAAGGGATCACACAAGAGATAGACATGAAAATATAGCATATAATTAAAGTAATCACATAGCTCTAAAATCACAATAAACATAGATATTTTACCCTAGAAATCCAAATAGGAAAACTAGCTTTGAATGCTTACTCAATCTTGATTTCAACAATCTCATGTTAAAATGTAGCTCATGGCTCTATGGCCATTCAAAAATTTACACAGCCTTCCCTTGTGCATACTCACCTATCAGAGGGTGTATTTCCCCATGATCTTATTCCTTTTTATCTCTTTGTGTTCATACAGAGACTTATCATCCCCGAGTGACTTTGCGTAAAGGAGGAAAATTGTATCGTTGAAGCACTTTATGGGTTTTCATGATCAGCATGCAAGGATCACTCGACATTATTTTGTTTTCAAAAATTGGTTCACAAAAGGAGAAATACAGGTTTAAGTGGAAGCCCAAAATGATTTCACTCGTGACACCTTATATAATGGAAGAAGGGTGTCATGAAACCTAAAACCTAATTATTTATTATTGTTGGAAATTGGGGGAAGCAAGTAAGAAAACACAAACAACAAGTTGTTTGCACTTAACTAGGCCCAATAAATAAGCCTAAAGTGATCCAGAAATCAATTTGAGAAAACTTGTAGAAGTTCGTCAAATGAAATTCCTTTATTTTATGGCTCAAAACAAATCACTAATAAGTTGTTGTATCCATGAGATGACTCAAAGGTAAAAATGAACTATGGGAACGGATATGGAAAGACAAATATGAAACAAACATAGTAGACGATGATATTTATATTAGGATGGATGGTAACAGTACATGCTCCATGATCTGGAATAATGCCTAGAAAAAAGGAGGCATAGTACAACAAAAGTATTTAAGGATTTTTTTCTCAGTTCATTTGGCCTTAATCTAGGAGGACCCCTAGCAATAGATGCATGAACTAACACTTCATCAATCCCTACAGGAAGCCAAGGTTTATTTCACTCAATATAAATGGACTCATATCTACCATTACTGGATGCAAGGCGAGAACATGACAAGTACTAAACAGATGATATATCTCAATAAATTATCACATAGAAAATCCTGCATTAATAAATAATCACATAACAATTCATAAACATTAAACATAACTAGAATTGATGGCTATATAAACTATGTTGAAAGGAGAAATCACACTTGATCTGATGAAATGGTTGGTAGTACAGTTGGAATGGTTTCCCCAGCGTGTTTCTCTTCAGCTATATGACCCTCTGTTAGTCTTGAGCTTCCCTCAATCGAAGAAGAAATATCTTAAAGTACCTGCCAAAATCATTCAACCTCCATAAATATCTAAAAAATCAACACAATTCATTTTTGTAGCGCATTATTTACTCTAAGATGCATTTTTACGAGAGTTTCATAACATACCTGAATGAGATCCTCTTGGTTTCGAGAATAATTTATTGGAGCCACGCATCTAATATTTGATCAAACTGCCTCCCTTGATTTGAAGTAACAGCAACGAAGTCAACATTGACTTTGTTGTTGCTTTGTTGAATCGAGGGAGGTTTGCTCCAAGATTAAACGGCTCCAATAAATTATTCTCTACTAAACATGTCCAACCACATGAATGTGGAAGCTCTTATGCCCCAACCCCCCCACATCACTCTCAATTCCCCAATACCCAGCATATAAATCTATCAAAATATTTACAGCAAAAAAAAACATATATACATACCAATATTCTCAATTATTTACAATGAAATAAAATGTTTCTTTGATCCATTTGAAGTGACCTCAATTCTCCTAAAAGAAAAGTAACAACTATTCCATAACATAATACACTACACTAAAGCACTTTACATCTAAAAACTAGAGAATGGAAATTTATGTGAAAATAGGTTTTATTTTATTCCATCATATGACTTGGTTGGAGTATTAAAATGCACCTGTAAACATAATAGAACTCATCCCACTTTGATATATAAGTGAAAACATGTTATTTTTCCAATATTTAATCATAAAATCACTCAAAATACTAAAATTAATGCTTTGGAAAACAATAGGTCTAAACTCATATGTAATCATGAAAATGGTCTTAATGTAAGGCTGCAGGAAAGCGGAATATGGTGAAAAGTGAAGAAAAAGGTTGGTAAAAGAATGGAATTTTGGCAACCCAACAAGTAAAAAAAAGTATTTCATAGAAAATAGATTTTATATTAAATAGTTATTAAAATATTCATGTACATCATCATTTAGTAATTTTAGTCGGCCTCTTCTTCTTAGCTCTATAGTTCCTAAGCATTTCATCAATATATATGTCTTCATTCTCTGGGTGCTCTTCAAAATTTGATTGTGATTGCATCCTCTCACGCAGAGAACGCCTAGTCACGGGGTACTCACAAGTTAATAGAGGTCGCTATGATGAGGCATCACCTACAAAAGAAAAATATATAAAAATTAGATGGTCAGTTTTTAAATATCATTGAACTAGTTCAGTAATATTAAAAAAAAACACCTGCAATGTCATTATTTACCTAGTGCATTGGTCGGCACCGTTGGAATGGTTGCCCCCGCGTGCTCCTCTTCAACCGTATGACCCTCAAGTACAACATTCTCTACCATTGAGACCACAAACTTTATAAGGACAATCATAAATGTATAAGTAAAAAAAATAGAAGTACAAAATGTATAACTACGGAATTATTAAGCATATGATTAAAATACATCCATATTACTGTCATTTGCAAGCTCAGTCATAGCACCATCGTAGGGTTGCACCCCCGTGGAATATTGGGACTGCATGGGAGAACCATCTTTTGGTTGCAAACTACTATCAACGCACTGCTCTCCAATACTAGTGCGTTCGTTGACAGTGTTGCTCCCCTGATTAAAACAAAGTTGTAAAACATTAAATTTATCGATGATATCAAACATGATTGTATTATATTAATAATAAAGGTTAATGTGGATTGAATTTTATTTACCTTATCCTACAAAGTGGTTCTTGGTAACTGTCCCAAGATTTTTCAGTGTTCAACTACAATTTTATAGTCGTACTTGTAACCAAGCTGGGGGTCTTCCTCCGTGGTTTCAGTACCAAACTCATCACCCTGCATTGCATAAGAGTATGTATTTTTAATGTTATTCGTTGCAATTACCTAAAAGTTTTAACGCGATATAAATAAGATATTTAGGTACTTACAATTTGTGACTGCAACTTCAAGTAGCCGCCCTGGCCTAGCTTGTGATGGCCACATTTGGAAATCCTTGCTTTAGTTGTCTTTGATGTGTCAGTCAACCTATCATCAAAAGTTTCAAGTATGTTAATATATACCACAATTTTATTTACATCTAAAAAAAATTGAAGGTATTGAATTGAAATTGTAATTTACCTTCTAGGACATGAGGGTGTTTTTCCTTCATCTGTCAATTTCTTCTCTTTTGCGTCCTCAATGAGGGCCTTCCACTCCCTCTCTTGAATCATCAGAGGATGCTCGTACCTATCATTTCATTTCAAGTGATTCCTATATTTTTCTCGCGTATATTTTAAATATTGTCCAGCTACAGCGATGGCCAAGGTCTTATTAAATGTGTTTACACCAAAAAGGCTTTCAAGATAATCCATCAATTCTTTTTTGAGGTTGGAATTCTGGGAACTCCACCTCTCCCGTATGGTGGGACCAAAATAAGCAATGTCTTATTCTCCAAGGACCTATAAAAATTGTTATTCCCTACACGCAAAAATATTATATGATTATTAATTTAAAAATAATAATTTAGATGATTTGTATTTGTCTACATAGAGAACATGAAACAATTAAAATTTTAAAAATTACTTGGGACTTTAACTTGCTTTAATGGAAGCCCTTCCTCATTGACCATAAATGTGCCCTTAAGGTTCCCTGTGTTGGTCACGCATCTTTCTTTAGGAAAAGCAACCATATAGTTGGTCAAATGAGCATCCTCATCTCCGTCACCACCTCCAGAGCCTACTTGTGTGGCTACTTCCTCGGTGTGTGTGTCGTGGCTCCCACCTAATGGTTTGGAAGGTGGAGATCTGAATAGATGCATCCTGGCAGCTTTACGAGGGCCTGCATTGGGACCCTATGGCATCTGTGCAGCGCCACTACTACCGACACCATGCATGTCGGGGTCAACAAGATCCAAAAATCTCTATATAAGAAAGAAAACATTTTTTTCGTTTAGATAATTTAAAAGTTAAAAATCAAGCTTTCATAATTGATCTTATGACACAAAAATAAAACCACTTGGAATTATGGTTTTTACCTTATATGTATTAAGACTTGTCATAACTTCTTTGATCCTTTCTTCAACCTCGGGAGTTTGTTATAGAATATCGAACAAGTGAGTTGGTTCCTTGTTTGCTTTATTGATCTTTTTTCTAATTAAAATCATAGGGTCGGGGGATTCATACAAATCCCTTTCACCGAGAAAATCATCATCAGCGTAATGGCCCACCGACTACATATTCAACAAAATAAATGATAATTCAGTTATGTAAACAAATAAAATAACTAATTTCCATAGAAATAAAATGCACATTAAATGCAATTCAAAAATTGTTGTTCATTTACCTATTCTGAGGCCGCTTTTGATTTACCACGATCAGCCTACCACGTTACAGTAAAATTAGAATCATGATCATTATCATGAGAAATAAATTCAAATGTATGAGAAATCCTCCCTCTTTATTGACATCCAAGGAGGAATGTTATTGTTGATAACAAAAATAGGCCACACTGAGTAAACAAACCGAAGCTCTCCAAATGGATTAACACCGTAAAGAACATAATGAAAATCATAAAATATAAGAGTCATTGCTTACAGGTTGGGTAAATAAGTATACGTACTTCCCCCATAATAGCAACATTTGTATCTATTCGATTCAAATTGTAATCAATCAATAACTCTTCCCCTGTAGTTATTGATTTTATTGCACATACGAATACACGGTTTCCTTCACGTCCCTCAAATACGCAATTGGGTCATTTATTTGTGGTTGTGGATCATGTATTGTTTATAAACCCTACAATATTCCCCGCTTCTTTTGGCCTTCTGTCAATATAGATAGTTGCTCCTTTATTTTAATCATTATCTTTAAGTTGTATATAATTTGCAGCCAAGACATATCTTCGCATATTTTTTGTATATTAGACTATTCGTATCCAATCTTTGTAGATATAACAGGGTCTGACGTACTACATCAATTTAGTTAATCCTTCGTAACAAACATTTGTGTCATCCATGGAAAATAGCCCCAAACCATGTAATTACAATGGAGCAATCCGGTATATCCTTTCGTTTACACAAAAATCAGTTTTTATTTCAGGAAGATCCTTGGGTACCCATAGTTTCACTATATGTTTGTACCTCAAGGGAACCATGATGTCGTCTATGCTTTCATGATCATAAGAACATGATCCCCCTTTCGTAAGAAAAACTTCCATGCGTCTATGGAATTTTCTTCTGATCTTCTCACATCTAGTTGATCTTTGCCTGTTAGACCTACTAGATGTCTCACTTTCCTCTATTCTACCTGAAATTCCCTCACTCAATGAAGATAGATCTGAAAAATACATGTTTTCTTGTACATCCTATAACACCATTAATGACAGAAACAGTCAGTCAATCAATATGTAACACTAGTTCATTACTAGTATCATGTTTGTATCACAGTAAGATCATAGTGATTACCATAGTGTTACTCTTTCACAATTGTATTATGCTCTATTACTATTGGTATACTATCTGGGCATTATAGGGGCATGTTTGGAGTCAAATGACACATGCCAACAAGTGGCAGTTTTTAGCACAAGATTGGTTAAGGTGTCAAGTGATCCGTTGGATCTTTTAATGACTATGGTTGAGTTTTAATTTTGCATGCGTTAATTATCCAATTGAGAAGCTTAATGAAAGAATGAGGAAAGAAGAGGAATTATGACAGCCATATACACATTTGCAGATCTGAAATGAAATAATAGACAGCAAACCATAACACGAGGATTGATAACGGAGTTCGTCACAACTTTGCCTACGACTCTGGGCCTTTGTCTCTGTGGGGGAGGCTTCTTTATTTATGTTCAAAAGCTAAAAAGTACATTGCAGCAGTGCGAATTGGCTACAAGACTGATCTGGTCATGTTCTTCCAGATCTCTAGAACCCTGCAAAGAAAACGGCACACAAAACAGACGTCCGGAGCTCCCAGAAATGGCCCGCAAGCGTCTGCTCCTCAATAGCTTCCCTGCATAAAAATGGCTTTGGCTTGGCTTCTCTTCAGCATAACTCTACTCTTTCTGTCCTCCATGGCCTCAAACAGGCCTGGTTTATATAGATCTGAAGTTGGTTATCCATCCCCAACTTCCTCCCAAAATTTGGGCTCCAAAAATGCCCAATATCTCCCAAAAATGGAGAAAATCCATTAATAACAGGCATATAATCAATTAAAAAACCCAATACAATGGAAAAAAACCCACTTTGCAATAAAATTAGGGGATTAGCCCCTAGGGTTGGGCGTGCGCCCCCTTAACTTGGTCGTATGAATTCTATATTTGGACAAGCGCTAGCCCAAAGGCTAAGCGCTGGCCCTTTAAATGCGCTGGCTCCTGGTCGTGGGGCGCTTGCATAGGTCCATGGCTATAACATATAACCTCCCCGCGCCTTATTTGATGGATAGACCCCTGGTCCTATGGCGGTGGTTATGTGATGGCGTGGGGTCCAAGGGCTAGGCCCTATCCATTACTCCCGCATGTGGTTTAACCCCCACGCTCCCGGTTTCATGGGGTGGTCACCATCGTATGTTTGCGCTGAGGGTTGGGGATAAGCCCTAGCCCTTTCCCCCGTCGACTTATCCTTTGATCAAACTCAAATAGTTTCTTTGTCGTATAGATAATAAGAAACACCCATCGGCTGGGCGGTTAGCCCGGTCCTGCCAGTCCACAGCCCGGAGGATAGGTCGGGGGTTCGACCCCAGGGAAAACCATAAAATTTTACACAAACGACGAACCAACCCCAGGGTGCCATGTGGCAACCCATGATTGGGCCACGTGGCACCTCAAAAACCAATAGAAGTCTGCCACGCGTCAAATGTCGAATGGTCCACGTGTCTGCCATGCGTCAAATTCTGGATGGTCCACGTACCCTGCCACCGTACCTGCCCAGTCACCTGTTGACGTCATCCCATGCCACGTGTCACCCTTACAGTGGTGACACGTGTCACCCATAGATTGGTTCATTTGTCTATCGTACGCCACATCACCTGCCACGTGTCGCCTCTAGGAGCTGCCACGTCAGTTGTACAACAGTATGGCCTGTACAGTCAGCATGCCACGTGGCACTGTACAGATTGTACAGTCATCCCCTTTTTTTTGCGTGTTTGGGTTTTCGGACAGAACGCGATATCTTTCGCATACGGAGCCCGTTTGATGAAGTAAATATATGGCCGGAATCAAGAAGACGAGATGGACGCAATGGCACTAGTTTTGTCGGATTCCGAGCACTTTCATTTTTGAGCATTTTTAAGCCCTGTCAGGATTTCTGAATCCGATTCTGGATCACACCTCTCCACAAAAAGACCTTTTGGTCCCCAAAAGGTTACTGACCAGTCAACAAGCTCAGGATAGGCCACCCATATTGTCCTTTGTCTCTGAACTCTGTCCTATGCACTTGTCTCATCAAGATCAATTGTAACACAATCATGACAACTGACAGTATATTGTTAGCCATTTGAACCCTGTTACATCTTACTGAAGCCACTATCATCCATGTAGAAAACATTACTAATGACAGCATCAAAAAGACGACTGCAAA
>ML779225.1:1002499-1021330 GCA_009831015.1 Picea engelmannii
GTGTTTCTAAAAGTTTTATTTATTTATTTATTTTTAGAGAAATTTGTTTATGGGTATTTTTTTCTCAATTTAATTATTTTTTAATATAAATTATTTTAAAAAAAAAATAGTCAGTAAATAAATTACCAAGTAATAACACTATTAGATTTAGGAATTCATTTTCAGTTTTTTATTTGCACCGGAGCTACTAGTCAAAGCCATAATTTCAATAACATCATAGTTTTAACTCCAAAAAAAAAAGTGGTGTTATTGGTAGCATGATTTTTCGATTCAATGGTCAATTTTAGGGTTTTGTTTGCAATGCCAAGGGTGTTCAAGTAAGTTGCAACAAGTTGCAAATTTAACCACCTCCCCCAAAAATGGTGCTACCGGTAGCATCACTTTTTGATTCAAGGGTCAATTCCAGGGTTCTATTCGCAATGTCTAGGGTGTGATTTCAAACAAGTTGTAATTTTAACCTCCTCCTAAAAAAAACGGTGCTACCGGTAGCACCACTTTTTGAAATAGGAGTAAAAATGCCTTCTTAAAAAAACAAAAACTATAGAGAGTTCTCGTTAAGATTGTAACTTTTTTTTTCGTAAAGTTATTAATTAAAAAGAAAACAGTTGCAACTATTAATTGTTGAAGAAAAATATCTAATGAGGAAGAGATCAATGCAAAAGGTAGTCTTGACTAAAAGAGAGGTATGCTAAAGCCTTGAGAGCATTTCATCATATTTTAATTTCATACTCATACTTGGTTTTCTATGGACTTGACAATTTCATTGATAGGAGGTTTTTCTTGAAAAGTGATAGAGAAAGGCAAAGTGGAAGCATGATTTGGTCTTCTTGACGAGGTGGTTTATTTTTCTATTTGTTTTCTTTGATTAGAAGTTCTGAAAAAATTTAGTGCTAACCAGTGACATATTCTGCAGCTTTTAAACTATTGTGCATAACATTTTCTTGAGTCATCCAAGCCAAATCATTTTCTATTTTGCCATTTTCAAAATTTGGTTGTCCTTGTATGGTTTACATTACATATGGAATTTCTAAAATCATTCCTAATCCATGTTCTCGGAGGGACTTGAAGAGATTGTTTTGTCCAAAACAATTATATTTATTATTATTATTTTCATTATGACTCCATATATTTCATTTGATTCCTACGTTACTAAACCATTTTTTTAATTTTTTGGTTAATTTATTTTACTCTTTTATGCATGAACAAATTAAGGTAATGATTATTAGACAGTTTATTACTTTCTTATTAATTCGTCTACTTTAACTCTCATTTTATTTTCAATTTCTTATTAGGTATATATTCTAGAAACTTAGAATTGTAAAATTGTATAAATAAATTAAATATTCATAAAATAAAAGTATCTTAATAGCTTAAGTTATTTCGAAGCACCAATGGAAAATGCAAGTTAGATCACTGATAGAAAGTTTTTAAGTCCAGTGATACAAAAGTTAATGTGTTGGCTAATACAAAGATATTTCAATGCGCCAATAGGTTTAGGGTCATTAGTCCATAACTTAAATTTGAAAGTGATACCATTTCGTCAACAAGTGACCATCAACCAACTTTTGATTTTTACAACATCAAAAGTTAAAAGAATTGCAACGAAGCTAAAAGTTATTTTATGTGCTAAAAGTGAGTTTCGCTACATTTCCAAAACTTTCACTCACTATTGGTAAGAACCAATCGATGTTTTTTGTTGTGCACAATTCCCAAGGTATATATAATCGCTCGATCACATTCTCTTTCCCATCGTCATCTTAAAATAAAATTCAAATAGGAGTGTTGGGTGACCATTGAAGAAGTAAATCTATTAGTCATTAATTCACTAAATTAGTGTTGGGTTTAAGGGAGATTTTGTCATAATGCCACTAAAATTTGTCCTATTGGTTATAACAATCAAACTCCACGACCAGTTTAGACATTTTTAGCATGAAATTGGGCTAGACTCCTTGAGATTCAATCTTTGTCAATAGGATTCACTGCCTCTAAGAAGTTTTAGCATGTGCATTGAGGATATTGTTGTCGGTGTGAACGATTGTGTGCGGTGATGATGATATGTTTTCCACGTGCCCATGTGTAGGGGGTATTTTCATGAACCAAGGTTGATTGTGGGTGATCGTTCCCCTGAGTCGATTCCTTGTTTTTCCCATTTGCTCAGACTAGGTAAGTTACTAAGCTTGATGTTTAAACTAAGTTTATGTGTTTCTAATGATGAATTTGGACTAGATAAATGTTTCAAGATTTACGATTCTACCAATTTTGAACTCTTCTCATATTTATTTTACATAGCAAAACTACAATATAACCTAATTTGTTTGAGAAATTTTTCATCATGCTTATTGAGGTAGTGTTTTAATAAGAGAAATGGTTAGTCTCAGATACAATTGTCTTCTTCATTATGGTTTATATTGATTTTGGTGTAGGGAATATGCAACCTAGGAGGACCCTGTGAGACCTCTTGTTAAGTCTCCTAGGGGAAAATATAAAGAAATAGGGGAGGCTTCCCAAAAGAAGCCATTAGAGGGAAAGGATCCATT
The DNA here is from genome assembly GCA_009831015.1 of Picea engelmannii. NCBI lineage: Eukaryota > Viridiplantae > Streptophyta > Pinopsida > Pinales > Pinaceae > Picea > Picea engelmannii. The sequence continues at coordinate 1,005,037 of ML779225.1, forward strand.
AGAAAAATATGTTCATGTAATTAAATTCTTTGTACCTTGAGAAGCATTTACCATGGATAATGTTCAAAGACATTGAAGCAAGAATGTGATCTCAAATCCCTTTGCTAGGGTGGAATGATTTGTACTTGAAGTTCAAGAAAGAAGATTATCTAGAGGTGGTGCCTGATCTAATGGTTAGGGAAATCGATGACAAAGTTTTCATGAATATAATAAAATCGTGTTTGCACTCTATCGCAGCAAGAGCCTATGTCCTCCCTTGCTCTAAGGTCATTGAGTGGATTATAGACCACATTAATTTTAAAAAGAGTATGATTGTAAATGAAAAGGGTGAACGTGTGGGCTTCTTGGCTGAAAATTTGGAAAATTATTATAGGTTCTTGAAGTCATGTTAGTTACTCCTTTCGTGAGTGATTCTTATGATAAGGATGATGTGGAAAAGATTTTGGTAAGTTGGTGGAGGGAAGATAAAAGGTTCCAACATAAAAATAATGGTTGGTATGCTATCATAAGTCTGAAGGATCCATATATGTATCTTGTGGCATTGCTATGCTAATTGTATGGAAAGAAAGATTGTTCATGATTCGCATATGCATGTATACCATTATCGTACATGATGGCCACAACAAAAGGATTGTTTAATTGGGAAACCATTTTATCTAACTAGCTTCATGGTATGATTGAGAGAGTACATAAGACCAAAAAAAAAGCATGGTGGTGTCCCTTCTTTTTATATGGCTTCATATTTATTGGATGTCTTATGTGCTACAAATATATTTATGAGTCTTAACCTCAACTGGCATGTTTGAAAGGCCCATGTACATGTCTATTTTCAGATTTTATGGGACAACAAATATAAGAGATCTTATACAACCACTTGTGATTCTTTCTTTGCACGATTGTATTACATCATTTTCTATAGGGAATGTCCCAAATTAACCAATGATGCAAATAAGCTTATAAATTATATGGGTAATTGGTATTTGCATGAAGACTTAACTTACATAAGTATTTACGGTGCAACTATAGCACCTCATATTTTTTCCAAGTGTGTACCATATAGGCTTGTTGTAGGTGAAATATCTTATCAGACAGTTATGTAAGGATTCGATGCTTCACTATTAAAATAGGCAAATAAAAATGTCTTTATCCCTTATGGTTTCAGGGTGGTTCGTTACTTCATAAAGGATCTAAAGCATGCAAGGCAAGAAGTAGCCAGTCATCTTGAGTACATGTTCTTGTTTGGGTAATTTAGAAGACATGATCCCAAAGGCCTAGTGGCTAAGCACCATGATCTGGTATCTTTAACTTGGCCATACAACCATGAGTAGTGGGAGGATATATTATTCTTTGAAAATGAATTGGAATGAATTACTAGAGAGGCAGAAAAATCCCTGTATCATGATTTTTAAAAATATGTCCACTGATTAACGGATAGAGGAAATAAATAGACGATTAGATGTTGAAAGAGAAGTTGAAGAATCTAGAAGGTTGGAAGAAATAAAATTGAAGGAAGAGCCCGAGTAAAAGGTTATTCAAGATGAGTAAGTTATGCTACAATGAGAGAAATAACTCCAGAGGAGATTGCGAGAAGAGGAGACTAAGAAGAAAGAATAAGAACAACAATGTTAGATTTTCGAGGAACAAAAAAGACAAGCTAAGGAAAAGATAGAATTGGAGAAAAGGAGAGAAGAAGAGGAAGAACCAATGAAAATACATGAAGAGAAGTTGTAGCAAGAGGCAGTTGCAAAGAAATAGAGTAATGTTGGGAGCACAACAAAGCCGATATTGGATTAGTGGCAGGATCAGTAGCCTACAACACCACCGAAGGAAGTCATTGATTTGACTAAGGATGAGAAGGTTGATCCTAAATTAGATGGTAAGGATAATGAGGATGTTACTAAATCGGGTGATAAGTTTGAGGAGGTTGATCCTAAGGCAACTGATCAAACTCAACAGCTAGAAGTAAAGCAAGAAGTTGACAAGGACAAAGAACCACAAATGGAAAAGGTTTATACCCCGAGAAGCCTTGAGAATATTATATCATGGGGTGTCCAATCAATCCTAGATCCCCTGGAAGAAGTTGTTGATCTGGAGTCGATTATCTATAATCATTGGAGGCATCCCATTGTCAAAAAAACTCAAAATAAAAGGAGGGTTGATGTAGACAATGTTGTAATATGTACTATGAAATAATATCTAATATATATTAAAGGAGCAAAGCTTAGTGAGTTGATGTTTATTGGATTAGAAATCTCACATGCCATTATTAACAAAGCCAAATATGATGAGAGTGTGGTAGAGAGAATGGAGAGAAAAATTACATCCCCAAGAAATCAATTATTTATTACAAGGGGTCCCAAGATAATGTTACTAAGTTTATTGAAGATGTTTGGGAGCATTATAGAGAGAACGAGAAGATTAAAAAGGATTTCATAGCGAAGGTGATAGATCTATAAGAAGAAACTCTATAGTTTTTAGTGTTACACAAAGAAATCATGAGGTGGAATGAAACACAAGCTAAACTACACGATCATATTGAACTAGATAGAATGTAAAGGTCATTGTAGTGTTGGGGAAAATTGGATATAGTGTCACAAAATCGGGTCAATGATGAGTGGTCAGCATACTTGAAAGTAGAGGGTTTACCCTAGCCGTGACCGCCACATCTCTGTGAGTAGGACAAAGTCGATTCCTCGCAAAGGATAGCTACTCGCTGGAAGTTGCAGGATTTATTGGTAGTTGGGCTAGGAAGGAATCGTGGTTTGAAAGTTGCCATCAACCCTATCCAGTGATTTGAAAACCCTATTCAAATCATTGCAATCAGAGCGGGCGCACAGGTTCAGAGTATCAAGAAATTTGAGGATGAGGTAAATAATGTTGTGACGAGTTCTGCAACTAGCGACGACCCTCTTTTCAGGTTTAAAGGTGGCGTCTCCCTCTGTGACGGTTGTGTATTCTTTCTTCGAAATATTTGTTTCCATTTTGAAGGTAGATCTCGTGCATTTTATGGGTGCATGCTCCTCGTCTCCCTCCTCTAGAAATCTTCTTTGGGAGGGAGCATAGTAAATTGTGACAAGAAGTTGAACTCGTAATCTAATCTAGAAATGTATTGTTTTTGTATTTTTTTATGTAAGCAATTTGTTAAAATCTACTCGTATAAAAAATTCTACAATGAAATTAGTTCTATTACAACTTCCATTAAACTTATATATATTATATTATATTGTATGGTTGAATGAATTTCTGACTATTTTGAGTGAATGGTGACTTGTTTTCTTAGTTATTTACTATTTTTCATTATTTGTATATGGAATGCCTTTGGAATTAATTATGGGTATTTTATTGACACCATTTTCATCTCTTTCTTTTTTAAAGTAGTTTATATCTCTAAAATATTATCATGTAGTAATTAGTTCTTAGATTAATTACTTCCAAGATAATCAAAAACTATTGGTCATTATCATTGATTGTTCCCATAAGTTATTTTGTAGAAAAGATTTCTTCAAATTTTTTAGATTAGTTATTTTTTGCATTAATTATATAAAACAAAAAAGATATAAAAAGAGCATGGAAATATATATTTTGGAGAAACAACTTTTAAATCTCATCAAACGGTTGTTGGACCATTAACCTGAAGGATTATTCATTACCAAACATGAAAAAGTCTAATTGGGCATCTGATCCAGGTGGATATCAGTGGCCACCCACCTTTTCCAACTGACTCAAAACAGCTTTCTGGCAATTTTGACAATTTACTATTTTTAGCAGGTTTTAACTTCTGAGGCCATTTTGAGGGCCTAAATGAAAGTTTTTCTAGATAGAGGTTCTCAATGATAGTTGAAGGCATGATTGAGCCTCAAAAATGAATCTCCTCGACGATACCTTTCCAACGAGCTATCATACGCCTAAAACGGAGATCGTATGCAAAAGTTACGACCCCGGGAAGTTGATGTACTAACTTACCCAAACGGGGCCCACATGACTTTTGGCGCTTCATCTCCTAGGGTTAGGTTTTTGGATGTCTAGGACTTTTGGCATTCTTTCTTATTGTAAAAGGGTCTTCAGAGCCTCATTGTAACCATCTTCTTGCGAATGCGAGTAGCCGTCACATCTCTTCTCAGAGATAAGTTGTCACCATTCTAGCGAGTCTTTCACTCTGTATTTTTACAGTCTCTGTACATTTCTTTCATTAATAGAAATCGTGTATTACTGTATCTCTGTGTTTATGGTTGCATCTCTGATATATTTATGTTATATTATTGGATATACGTGATATCTCTGTGCATTTCTTTATTATATCTCCACTCTCATTTCGTGCCGAAAATAATCTGGATCAGCATCGTCCTTGGGTTTAATCCCTATTTTTGAGAACTGGGAATCCAACCCCCCCAACTGAACCTTTTTGGTTCATGGTAGTTGAAACTCCCCAAGGGTGTTAAGATGCATTGTAGGGCTGGCCATGATTGCATTGGAATACTAGGAAACTCTACATGCATAGGGAAACAATTTAGCGGTTTATCAATTGAGAAGTTAGCATACCGGGTAAAAGACACAACTAGGGTACTCTTACAAATCTTGGTCATGTTACAAGTATGAGTTCAGTATCAGCTTCGTGGTTCCCGAACTTCCTTCATCCATTATCAGATAATCACCTCAAGAGGGACCCTCTTGACAAAGTATGTTAAGATGGATCTCGCCCATAATTGGTTATGTAAACAATCATATTTAGAATTGATAAATTCATTATCAAGAGAGATACACCTTCATAAAAAAAAAATTAGGGTTCTTGGATGCCATCTCCATACTCTTAATTGGTTATAGCACTTGTGAGAACAATGGCATTTTTAGGTAATGGGGAGCCCATAATGTCCATAACCGCCTTATGAGAGAGGGTCACAACCTAAGAAGGCAATGAGGTCAAATTCAATGAGAAAAGATTAGGTTAGCACTTAGTGAAGGCATCGAAAGATTGTGGTCCTTTATACCATAGCTTCAAATGCTAGTTCTCTCACTTAAAATATCATTTTCCATAATAAACCTTAATTATCACAATTTGTTTGAATTTGGACCAACAGGGACATATAAATGCTTAATTTTGTCATTACAACATTGATTCAACTTTTTTAGTTAATTAGGTTAGCCAAGAACCAAGAGACTTAAAATTCTATATGAATAATTGGCCATTTAGTTTTTATTTTAAAGGGATAAATAAATTGGTTTTATTTCTTTCTTTCTTCATCACTTACAATTCTTGAATAGCTTAGTCATCCACACACTTGTTAATAAATAAGATAAAACTATTTTCCCAAATGACCATGTAATCATTAATAAGATTACGCCCTAATGGATTCAGTGAGCCTTGCCTCTCCCTCCTTTGGTTTACTTGATTTTGCCCCAAAACTATGTTGTAGCTCAATCTACCTAAACTAGTCATCCTAGATAGTCTCTAATGTGTTCATAGGATGATGTCATAAATGCCACCAATGATGTGGGAAACCCCACTCATGAGCAGAATTCTACACACAAGGTGTGAAATACAATCTCTAATTGAATTTTATTAAACCAAACACTAGCTTATATAGCTTTACACAAAGAAAAATAACTCAACATATTTAGGAGAGAAATTCTCACTAGATCCTCTTAATTGGCACTAGATCCTAAGAATTAGAAACTAAGCACAACAATAGATATAGTTGAAGAAATGATCTCAACTACTCCATGAGAATAGGAAACCAAAAGGATTCACCACACCAAACCACAATAGTACTCTCCTACAATACAAATAATAATGTGGCATACAAAGTATATATGCTAATCCCTATCACAGGGAGTTGGCTTGTTGCCCCATGAGATATTCTTTACCATTTCCTTACCCCTTTCTAATGATCGGTTGACCTCCCAATCCCAATTGTAGTCTTCCTACCTCTTTCATTTAGGGTACTTATATATTCCCTGGGTTTCCTAAGCATACCTACAACAATTTTCTATATATAAAGTCATGTGGTTCCCTATGGACTTATATAGAGTACAAGGACCATTAATGCTTGGGTTCATTTCTCTATGAGATTTTTTAATTTTGACATAAAATCCTTAGGGTAAGATATTTCTAGCTTAGGGATAATCACCTCAAAATTTTAGTCTTTTGTTGGGCCATGGCACAAAAAATCTTGCAATTAGAATGCAATGAAGAGATTGGTTAGAAAACATTGGCTTTAGCAACCTCTATCATGGATCATAATAAACATCATCATCATTGTTACCTTGGTTTCAAATACTAGGAGTGGTCCAAATGGGAGTGTACTAGTGAATGATTAAGATCACAACAACCACTTTGACAATTTTAACTTACATACACATCGTTGAATAGATTTATGGGAAGACACACGATTAAGTTGGTTCAAACATAGATGAATTCAATCAATACATATACATTGGTGCAAAAATGTGGACAACAAAATCATCTTCAAATTCTCATTAATTAAATAAACATGTACATGAGATATGAATAAGATGAAGCTTTAGAGCAACCAACCAATCAACCAATTACCAACCACCTTGTTTATAATCTGAGGGTAATCAATAATTCACTAGGGGATAAGATGCAACACATTTTCTTCTATGTACTTATCCTAAATTGCATGTGTACAAAATTCCAAAAGAGGAAGAGGCATAGACGAAAACAATATGTTATGATTGTTGGGTCTCCTTGTGTGTAACTTGTTTAATTAACAAAAATAATAGAACATGAAAAACATTTGGAAAAATTAAATGCAAAAAAGAAAATACAAGAGCAAATAAGATTAAACCTGTAGAGTACATCCCGTGTATTAAAGATCTCCAAAAGAGGGAGCAATGTTCATGGGCCTCTTCGAGGGGGAAATCTCCTATGAGTAGAGTTCCAATTATAATAACACTTCAGAAAACTACCATAGCCTTCTAGTTTTATAAATAACTTCTCAATAGGAAAAACCCTAACTACCTATGGTCTCGTCATTAATGCTACCGACTACCTAGTGGGCCTTATTTAATAAAGAGGACCCTTTTTACATTATATAACTATTCATCAATTATCTAATGGGCCTTGTTCAAATAAGATGGCCCCATACCTTAATTAACTAACTATCGTGTTATGAACATGTTGGCGAGTTCAAATTTTCCCAACAACAGTAAGGGATTCTCCCCGGTACACGGTCCCAACTAGATTATACACCATTTGGATTAGGAGACCCATCCAGAATTTGGCTCAGCTACCATTGTTACTATTTTTAAGGGGTTTTTGGCATGTTGCAGACTGGTTTTCCGATGAGGGTGGATGATGAATGGATATGCAATGTAAAGATGAAGATGAAGACTATGTATGAAATGCAAGCTAAATTAACACTAGCCTACTTTAACATATCCTAGCTAGGAGCATACTAAAGTGACCAGTGAGTTGTAAGTTGAAACCAAATCTTGCACTACTTCTACACAGATAATTGATATAAAGGAGCAAGATCAGAAACAAGTGTATACAAATACATATAATCAGATTATTCTAGATTACAATAATGCATACATTAACAACCCACAAATCTCAAAGAATTAAAATATTTAAAGAAATACTCTAAACTGAAGAATTACACAGATTGTATGAGAATTAATCTATAACAACATTTGTTGGTTGCTTTTATCTAAGCTATGATTTAGCATGTTTGACCTGGGTTCAGGTCTACTAGGGTTCCAACAAAGCCTCTAAAACTATCGGCCTCCCTAGTAAACTAGAAGGCCACGCAGTACACAGAGTGCATTGTGCAGTCTCACCCAAGATAGTCTTAATGGGTGATTGCAATACTTAAGTGCTTGCAGTCCGGGATTGAGTGGGGATATGTTAGTGAGCGTTGTGGATTCTGTCTATTTTATTAAGCAACATTTTGTCATTCACCAATCTTAGTTATCCTGATGCTCCTTATGCATGCATGAAAATAAAGAGATCTAACTACTTCATCAAGCATTTATATAAGATTCAACCATTAACAACAAAGATACAACCAATAATCATTCCACCCAACACATGAGCTATCGTGGTTCACCCCCTCTTGGGAAACGTCCACAAAGATTTCTCTCTAAGGCTCTTTTATTATAGGTCTGTCATGCATGGCGTCGTGCACACTATAACTCTGTTCATACATTCATCAACCAGACTCCACAACCTTTACGAGGCTGACTAGATCATACCAGGCTCCTCAGCCTATGATCTAACCCTCAAGGTCAGGTCCCTTTTCCCTCACATAGCTCAACATCTTACAAAAAGGTATTAGATCATATTTGTGTCACAAACTTGTTACTTTATCTCGTGCGAGTAACTCATAACACTCATCTAAGACCCTAACCCCCCCTAGACCTTCTAGGTGCCTATTTATATCTATTCTTGGCTCATCGGTCATTACATTCTCTTACCAAAACCCTAATCTACTTAGGTCTTCTTGCATGCTGGACTTGCGCGCTTTTCTCCTCTGCATGCGCACTTTCTTTTGTTGCTTTTCTGCCAGTTGTCTTTCTTTCCCTTCTTCTTGCATGCGTGCCTTGCATTCTTTTCTGCCAACTGTCTCGCCTCCACTTTGTGCCTTTTCCCCAAAATGGGCCTGTTCCCAATAGGCCCCCAACACTGACATCGTGACTCATCCTGAGTCACTGCTTGACTTATTCCACTGTCAATGCTTGCCTCCTGCAGTGTGTCATACATCTATGTTATGAGTTGGCACTGTTGTTGAGCCTGAATGCTCTTGTCGGCCATACTGGTGACCACCTGCTCTGTGATGGGACACTATAAAATCTCTCTACATTAGGCCCTGATCTACTCAATGTTCTTCTTAGTTGTGTCACTCTCCATGACCAACTGCTCTGCCTTTTCTTATAGGGGCTCCAGTAGCGCCTGTCTCGTTATCTTCTGTTCTTGTAGCACTTTCTCTTCCAACTGCAGAGCCTTTAATTCCGTGGCGGTCTTGATCTTCTCCGGGNGTGACACTTTTTTTGGTCACTGCTTCACTTTCACCATTGCTGCATGGATTTTGGCTTCCTTCTCCTGTAGCTCCTAAAATCTCTTGTCCTCTAGTAGGTGAGTCCAGAGCTACGCGCTCTTCTCTAACAGCATCGTGACTATCTGAATACTTTGGTCGATGCCCTCCGCAGCTGATGTCACCTCCTGTTCTCGTTGCACTCTGACTTCTGGAGGATTCATGGGTGTGACACCCTCCTCCAGCTCTTTGATTCTCTCAGTGTACTCCTAGATAGTTTGTTCTATCCTGCGCAGCTTCTCCCCCAATGACCTTGCCTCGTCGCTTGTGCTTTCGGGAATTGCTTGAAACAACATCTGGATTTGACCCTGCCTCTTCCCTTGCTCTTTCTATTGCACCTCAAGGTTGAGGGCCTCCTTCAGTGATATAGTCTCTGTCTGGGATATCTATAAGTTTGTTGCGTTTTCTCTTTCTCTGGACTGAATCCCCTACGCGACGCTCACCTAAAGTTTGTACAACGTTTTTGTGGGAATCTTGGCCAATGTCACATCCAATGTCTCGATGTATTTCAAAGGTTTCTACATTGTTTCTTCGTCAATGAACATCATCGTCGGCGTGATGATGAAATTGGCATTGGGTTGTGCGAAAAAATGTATTGTCTCAGGCACTGGCACTCCTTCCTTATCCTGCGTCGGTGTTTCTTTTGGTGCATGTGATGCCCCGATCCTTAATTGCTCCAACACAGTTTTTATCTCTTGCACTTGATCGACGATTGAAACCTTGTGCTTCTCTGCATTCTCCCATAATTCGTCTAGTCTCTCCTCGATTGTTGTCGCTACTAATTCCAATTCATCCAGGGTTAGTGAAATATGGATCTGTAGCTTATGGGCCTTTGTCTTTTTTCGGCTTCTACTGGTGTGCTCCCCTAGCCGCTTCTCCTGGGTAGTTGATGGTCAGGACTAGGAGGTCTTCGGGTATCCCTCATAGTAGTTGTCCCTATTTCTCCGACCTTAGGAATCTCATGGGTTCTTGTCCCTTGCTCTCCCTCCTCAGGTATTCCATGTGTCATTGTGCCTGTTTCTTCCACCTCGGGGATTTCCTAGGTCCCTGCGTCTATCTCTTCTGCTCTCACTTCTCCCATTGAGTGTATGGGTGGTTTTTCTGTGCATGGTGGAGCCTGTGTAGACTCCCTTGGTGGTATATTCTGTGTGTGTGGTTTCTTCTTGGTTGGGGTGCTTCCCCCCTATTGGCCTTGGGCATTTCTCTTCTTGGTGCCTACCATGTTGGTGCATGTTTGGTGTGTTGGGGTTGGTCTGTCCTGCATCTGAGGTTGTGTGCTTTGTACCTTAGTTGGAATCTGGGGTAGCTTCCATTCTTCAGGCCACCCCTGGACCTCTCTTTGGATTTCCTCTTGGTTGACGTAGTAGTTAATTTGTAGCCATTCCTTGGCTTTGTCGCGCTTGGCTTGCATCCATAAGCTATGGCGCATTGCCCTGAAGTTGGCAACCTGTCCAAACTCCTGGACAGTCTCTGGTGCAATGCACCATGTATCTGCAATCAGCTCCTGCAACTCTGTGAAATACTGCAAAATTGTGTCCATGTTTATCTTCTTTCTCTTCGGGTATGTGTTGTTGTGTAATGATGTGTATCACATTGCACCACACTTTCCTGGTCTCTCCAGATACGTACTGTAGATCAGTTCTTTCCAACCCATAAGGCCAATGAGGATGAGTAACCACAAGTAGTGGAACTCAGAGCCCCAGTCTTATGTGTCTTTGAAAACCTCCAAGAATGAATTGAGGAGGTATGGAGCCCAACTCATCGAGCTCCCATTTGCACACTGCGCGACGGCGATGACCACACCAGTCGATACTTCCTCTTTTCGGCACGTCCGCATTAGTTTGCACCCGAGAAGCCTAGTAGCAAACCTTGCCTCGGGATTATTAATGTCATTGATCTTGATTCCCTTGTTGCCTCGTTATGCACCATACTTAGCATTGATCTCATCTGATATGGCCTTGGCTCATGTTTTTTCCTCTAAGTACTTCTTTGGCTTTTCTCCATCGGTGGGTAACCCTGTAATTCTTGCAATGAGGTCCACAGTGATAGGCATCGTCTTATCCATCCATAAAATTCCACCATGGATGCATGAAAGCAATTTCTTGACACAGGCATTGACAAGATTTCCCCTCCCAAAGTGTCGGGCATCCAACAAATTCATGATGCCCATATTACACAACCCCATGATCCACTGTATCGTCTCTATCAGTGGCATGCCTAATGAGCCTGCTCCTCTGCTTTCTAGGTAGACCTGTGACGCCAAGTCTGGGAACTTAGTGACATCGGTCACATCGTGGTCAGAGTATTTGATGGTAGTGACTCCACTGACCATGTCATCATCCACTCACACTTCACTCGAGAGTTTTGGAAAAATTAGGGTCCCTTCTACCTGCGGCTGTGACCCTCCATGCGCGCTGCTCTCTGCATGTCCCTTTCGTTTGGTTGGTGGGGATGAGGGCCCCACCTCTGGTACAACCTCATGTACTATAGCATGTGCTACCTCTGGTTCGTGGCTCTGTGGTGCTGTACCCATGGCCTGCTCGGTCTGTTGTTTCCCTTGCCCCCTCGAATTATCGGACTCAGTTCTCTTGGGGTCCTCCTCCATCGGCCCGGCCTCCTGTGTTGGGTTATGTTCCTCTTATACTGTCACCGAGTTTGTTTCATACTATGGTGTGTGGAGTTCATCTACATCCACCACTACAGGTGTCGCTTTCTCCCTTGCGTCTGTCGCGCGAGCAGTATTGTGTGTGTTTCTGTCGGTCTTGCCTAGATCTCCAACTTGTGGCAGTGACATTTCGACGAGGTCTAGGCTCGAAATGTATGAATTCAGTGAATGTTTGGTTGAATTCACGCTCTAGCTCTCTTCTACTCAACTCTGCATTCTCTCCTTAGTGATTGATCCAATGACTAGCATTTCCTCCCTTTTTCCACCTTTATACCGGGACAGCTGAGTGACAATTATTTTGCACAGACAGTTGTCCCTTGTTTCACTTTTGGTGGCATGTCTTGTGCGTAGTATTGTTGTACGTTTAAATATCGTCCCTTGCATATTATTTTCGAACAGTTACCCTTTCTGTCGCACTATGGTCTTTACTTATGTGTACGGTTTGTCACAATTTCAACCGTTGGCGCCTGATTTCCACAGTCGTCATTTCCCGAATCCCTGCTTTGTCCAACCATCTGTCCTTTTTCTGGCGCGTTGGGCTTCTAGGGCATGCAAATTCCTTTTCTTCTATCCCCTTTGCTTCTGGCGTAGTATTTCTTATTTTGTTGTGCTTACTCAATGACTTGTGTGTGCTGACTCTTTTTTCTTTTCATCTCATTGATTTGTTCTCCTGCATGCATGGATTTCTGCGCAGTGTTTCTCTTCTTCTCTTTTTTTTTTTTTTACTACGAAGTAACTGTCAAATTGTTGGTGGTCAATTGTCCTTGTATAGCTTCAGTCAACTCCCATTGACCATTCCTCTGAGTTATGTTCTGCCTAAGTCCTTCAGTTGTACAGCTCTTCCATCTATGATAGTCTTGACCTCATATAGTCCCAACCAATGCATTCTAAAGTTTCCTTGATGGTGAAAAAACTTGTTGTCATATAGTAGGACTAGGTCTCATTCCTTGAAAATTTTTATTTTCATATGTCGGTCATGCCACGCTTTGTCCCTTTCTTTCTATACTTCTTGGTGGGACCTTGCTAGAATCCTATCTTCTTCCATGCTCATCAGCTGACTTAACCTTTCTTGTACTACGCCTCGTTTTGTCATGTTCGTAATCGTTGCTATGCGCAAACTGGGTACCAAAAATTCTAGTAGCATCACTACCTCTTGTCCATATACCAATATGAATGGTGTTTGTCCTATCAGCTTCTTATAGGTAGTTTTATATGCCCATAATATTGTTGGTATATTTGAATCCCAGTCGTCCCTATTGACATTACAAATTTTGGTTAAGTCATTCTCTAGAATCGTGTTGAAGGTTTCCACTATTCCATTTGCTTGAGGATAGTATGGTGTACTTTTCTGATTGGAGACCTCGAATTCTTCAGTTAGAGATTTGATAGTGTTGTTGATAAAGTGAGTGCCTTGGTCACTCATCAGAATCCTTGGACATCCAAATCTGGTGAGCAAATGTTCAAACAGGAAGTGTGTTGTGGTCTCTGCGCTGCAATCTTTAACTAGTGTTGCCTCTGCCCATATTGGGAGGTATTTTGTCACAATGATAATGTATTGTGTGCATGATCTCCTTGCAGGTGGGTGAATTGGCCCAACAAAATCGATAGAAAATTTGTCAAGCACTTGTAGCGTCACTTATTGACGCAGACAACTGACCCTCGGGTCAAGATCCGTTACAAAGGATCGTTCTAATCTCTCCTTGAGCCGAAGCGTCTCTTTCGATTCCCACTAGAATCTCAGTCAAATCGATCCACAGGTCCTTCTTCTAGCCCACAGTCTTCTGCACATGACCGTGAGTTTTGAGTTTCGGGACTTTCTGTTTCCCGATGTCGAGAACCTCTGTCTTTCTCAAACTCTCGAACATCGATATGCGAAATGCCGAAATGGCAATTTCCCGACCTTCCTCCTCTTTCGCGATTTCAGTCTTTGAAACACCGAAATGCTTTTGGACCTCTTGTCCTCAGGATCCCTGAATCTCTGAATACCGAAAAGTCGATGTACCAATGTCCCGGCCTTCTCCTTCTTCATGATTTCGCGACTTATGACCCCTTGTGACACAAATCCTCTGTCAACTTGAAATCCCGATAGCCGAAATACCAACAGGTTCCTCGATCTCTGCCACGTGTCCCAATGAATGGATGGTTGTGATCCTTTCGGGACTCTACCAGGTGCGAAGTCAAAACAACTCCTCCCCCTGGGTTTCCCAGTGTCTGAATCCCCGAAGTGGGTGATATCGCGACACGCGTCCTCTTCCTGGATGGACAGATCAGATCTGTTTCGGGATTTTCACTGTGAAGTTTCTAGATCTCTCGTCATTAGGACTTCCAATATCCCGAACTCCGAAATCTCGATATGCCACGCCTGTTTAGGGAATTCTCTCCTCTACTTTGCGCATTTAAGGATTAAACCCCGTGCAGTTTTCGATCAATCCGATGGCTATCGGTGATCCCTGTGAGATCCCACGGCTCACAACTGCTCTTGTTGTGCGTGCCTCCTACACTGCTCCCTAGACGTGGAAATCCAACAGTCCAGATTTCTTCCTCAGCCTGATCTGACGGCAGTTGTGCTCCCTCCTTAGCATGTGATTTCTTCCGATACTTGGAATATTTTCCAAGTGCTAAAGGCCATGGCCTTTACTCCGTTCTGCAACCCCTGCGGCTATGACTCCGTGCATAAAAGCACTCACCCTCCTTACAATACTTCAAGGCACTAGCCCTCTTGAACCTTTCTTCGATAACTTCGAAGACTCTATCCCTTCTGATCTTGCTTGAAAATCCTCAAGTACTATGGGGATAACTCCTGCGCGCACTCCTTGAGGCACTTCTTCAAATACGCTTAAATATTTGAAGCTCTTCGACTCTGTGCACTCCTTGCAACAGTAGTCTTTCAACGATTTCCTCAAGTTGTAAGCTCTGAGACTCTACTCGGCCTACGCACACCTTGCATGGATCCTGTGCTTAACTTGCACTTCCGAGACAATGAGAATAACACTATCTCTTTTGAGATTTCAGAGATGAAACTCTGAACCCTTGTCAATGCACTCCTTGCGGACAACTTCACTGCACTCCTTGCAGGAATTCTTGCTCAGATAGAGAAACAATTGAAACTCATTCCTTACTCTTCCTCTCTCAGATTTCAAACATTTAACTAGAAATCATACGTACACAGCGTAACAGCAAATGGATCACAGAAAGAGTAAAATAGCTATAAGTATAACATGCATACATGCATACATAGAGAATATCACAACACCATAAGTCTGAATCAAAGCTTCATGTATTAATTCAGGACTTCTGTACATAAGTTCTTGTTGAAATAATGTAACTGCGAAGAGCATTCTTATTATTATTTTATTATTGGATTAAATCCCCATTGTGGATTAATCATGTCATTATTATTGTTGTTGTTATTGGATTAATCCCCATTGAGGATTAATCATGTCGGTAATTGTATAAGGACCAAATCCCCTTTTGTGGATTGGTCATCGAACAATTACAAAGTGCAGAATAAGAAGTCGGCCCCAGCAATTATAATGGAAGATCCAGAATTAACTAAAGGTGGGTTTACCCACCCAAAGTGAGAGGTCGGCCCTGCCAGATTGTGACCTTTCACACGTGCCAGTTTGATATAAATAAGAGGCTAGCGCCTCACTTCTTACACAAACTCACTTGCTCATTCTCTTATGAGGCAAGCTGCAAATTACCAGTTGGAGAGAGGAGAAGAAGGGTGGTGCATCTCTTGGGGAGGACTTTCTGTATTGGTTTGAGTTATCTCTTGAACATTGTATAAGCTATTTATGATAAGGAAGTTTTTGCTGGGTTTTCTTCCCCTAGAGGGTTTCCCAGGATAAATGTTGTGTCTCTTGTGAATGTGTATTTCTCAATGATCTTGTTCTTATGATGCTCCTATCTATTGAAATGCAAAGAACTATAATAATGGCATAAACATTAACATGGTATCAGAGCCAACCTAAAGGAAGCACAATTTGCAAGAGGAAAAACGTCATTGTTACCGTACCCCAAAATTAGGGTTTTGCAAAAGTGAGTATTTTCAGCTCCCTAACCTCCTAGAAAGTTGCGCCCTCCCCCAAGGATCATTTTGGCACTTAGAGCACACCTTTTCAGTGGCTAGATCTCCTGAAAATTGAAACCCTAGTTTCACAAAGTACCAAAAAACCAGAAAACCAGAGTACCAAAAGTACTAGAAGTACCAGAGTACCAGAAGTACCAGAAAACCAGAAGCACCAGTCCAGAAATCCGCAGATCAGATTTGACAGGGTAAAAGTTGGATTTTTGAAATTCCGACTGCACCAGCTAACTCACCTCAGCCCAGCGCATCTATCCCCTGGATCAAAATTTCAAAATTTGAAGTTTGAAAAATTAGGGTTTCCTCATAAAACCCTAAGTTGTAGTTGCAGTTGCAGTCTCAAAACCAGTTGCAGTACCTGTTGTAGTTGCAGCCGTAGAACTAGTTGCAATCACTCTTGAAGTTTTTGGTAATGATTACCGCTGCTACCAGATGGAGCCACTACCTGCAAATGCTATCTGAGGTATGTACTCACATATGGTTAA
Organism: Picea engelmannii; assembly: GCA_009831015.1. Classification (NCBI taxonomy): domain Eukaryota; kingdom Viridiplantae; phylum Streptophyta; class Pinopsida; order Pinales; family Pinaceae; genus Picea; species Picea engelmannii. Next base: position 1,021,327 of record ML779225.1, read on the forward strand.
TGGT
>ML779225.1:1028008-1039139 GCA_009831015.1 Picea engelmannii
ATTATTATTGTTATTGGATTAATCCCCATTGAGGATTAATCATGTCGGTAATTGTATAAGGACCAAATCCCCTTTTGCAGATTGGTCATCAGACAATTACAAAGTGCAGAATAAGAAGTCGGCCCCAGCAGTTATAATGGAAGATCCAGAATTAACTAAAGGTGGGTTTACCCACCCAGAGTGAGAGGTCGGCCCTGCCAGATTGTGACCTTTCACACGTGCCAGTTTGATATAAATAAGAGGCTAGTGCCTCACTTCTTACACAAACTCACTTGCTCATTCTCTTATGAGGCAAGCTGCAAAATACCAGTTGGAGAGAGGAGAAGAAGGGTGGCACATCTCTTGGGGAGGACTTTCTGTATTGGTTTGAGTTATCTCTTGAACATTGTATAAGCTATTTATGATAAGGAAATTTTTGTTGGGTTTTCTTCCCCTAGAGGGTTTCCCAGGATAAATGTTGTGTCTCTTGTGAATGTGTATTTCTCAGTGATCTTGTTCTTATGATGCTCTTATCTTTTGAAATGCAAAGAACTATAATAATGTCATAAACATTAATAGTGCTTCTACACAGCTCTCGACTTCTTCCTCTCTGTGCTCTATGCTCAATTGACAACGTTCATTGTTAATGTTACAATGATACAAGATGAGGGTGTCTATAGTCGGTTTTCCCTCCGCTCCTAAAAATGTCTAATCTGGAATTCAAGGATACCTACTTACATTTATTATATGTAAATGCCTCTACCTACTACAGATGAGAGAGGATCGCTCAAGATCTGATTACAATCTGCAAGTACGCCCTTTCTTAACTACTTTATTTAAGTTTTGGCGCATCCTACTTCAAGATAATTTAAACACCTTTGAACATGTGCAAAAATGCGTTGGGGCTAACTCGCGCTCACTTGCTACTGACGATGCTCCTGCATCATACTCCCTCGCTTGAAAATTTTCATCGACTCCTATCCATGAGCTCTTGCACAGTCTATCCATGCTTCTGGATTTCGGCTTCATTTTCCCAGCTGGAATCTTCAACTGGATGTCCCTTCCACTTGACCAAGTATTCAAAATATTCTTTTCGCCTGGTCCTCTTACTAAATCTTTTGTCAAGTATCCTCTCCATCTGTGGCTTCTCTGCAACTGGCATCTGTTTGGCCCATTGAACCTCTAGTTGTTCACTATCTTCTCCTGCCTCTTCAGCTTTATATGGGTACAAATCTGAGATGTTGAATATCAGTGAAATTCCGATCCCCTCAGATAATTCAATCTCATATGCATTCATCCCAAATTTCTTTATGATCTTGCACGACCCAATTTTCTTCATTTTCAATTTTTTATATGTCCCCCTTGGGAACCTTTCCTTTCTCAAGTGTGCAAGGATCAAATCACAAACTTCGAACTGGAGTTCTCTCTTGTGTTGGTCTGCTCTTCGCTTATACTCTTGGCTCAAGTTTTGCAATCGCTCCTTAACTTGGCTATGAAGCTCCTTCATCACTTCTGCGAAATCCTCTGCACTAGCATTCCTAGTTGCATTCTGTTCTGAATCCCTCAATTTAGAAACTCCTCTTGGATACATACCATAAACAATTTGAAATGGACTCTACCTCGTGCTTCTATTGATTGAATCATTATATGAAAATTCCGCATGTGGTAAAATATTGTCCCACTGACTGTGATGTTCTGTCACCAAACTCCTCAGCAAGTCTCCCAAACTTTTGTTCACAACTTATTTCTATCCATCCGTCTGAGGATGATAAGTTGAATTGAACGACAAGTTTGTTCCCAGCTTTTTCCATAAGGTCCTCTAGAAGTGTCCCATGAACTTGGTGTCTCGATCCAAAACTATGCTCCTTGGTAAGCTGTGAAGTCAAATGACTTATTTGAAAAACAGATTCGTAATGTGAGTTGTGTCACTGGTTTTCTGACACGGTATGAAGTGTGCCATCTTAGAAAATCGGTCCACCACTACAAAGATTGAGTCGAACCCTCTTTGTGTTCTCGGCAACCCCAATATGAATTCCATGATTACTGCATCCCATGTCCTCTCAAGTATGGGTAGCGGTTGATATAAGCCTGCATTCTGCCTCTTTCCTCTTGAATGCTGACAAATTCTACATCTATCCACGAATCTTTTGACGTCTGTTCTCATTCCTGGCCAAAAATATGACTCATTTAACTTTTATAATGTCTTGTCATGACCGAAATGTCAGGCCAATCCTCCACTGTGTTTCTCCTTCAACAGATTCTCCCTCATGGAGCATTTTGGAATACAAAGTTGATTACCCTTAAACAGTAATCCTTCCTGGATCATGTATTATGTCCATTGACTTCTTTCCCTGAGAATTGGATTCTCATATTCTTCATATGCTTCTTTGAAGTCTGGATCATCTCTATACATGTTCCTAAGATCATCAAAACCCAACGTTTTGACTCTGAACTCCTTCATAAGCAAACATTTCCTGCTCAAAGCATCAGCAACCTTGTTAGCAGTTCCAGAAATATGTTTAATTACAAAAGTAAAATTTTGCATATATTCAACCCATTTAACATGTCTTTGATTCAACTTCTCCTGTTGAGTCACAAATTGCAAAGAATGATTGTCACTATATAAGACAAACTCCTTAGGAATCAAGTAGTGCCTCCACTTCTTCAGTGCATGTATGACCGCATAAAATTCTTTGTCATACGTGGAGTACTTCATTTTGGCTTCATTCAACTTCTCGTTGAAGTATGCTATCGGTCTGTCTTCTTGGCTCAAGACTGCCCCTATTGCAAATCCACTTGCATCACATTTTACTTGAAATTTCTTTTTGAAATCCGGCAACACCAAAATTGGTTGTTCCGTGATTTTCCTTTTCAACAAATTGAAGCTTTTATCAGCCTCTTCTGTCCAGTGAAAAGATTTATGTCTTTTCTTCACTGTGTCCATCATTGGTGCACTAATTCCACTGAAATTCCTAATGAACGTCCTGTAGAAACTAGCCAATCCATGAAAACTTCGAACTTCAAAGATACTCTTTGGCGATGGCCAATTTAATCACCTCCACTTTATCTGGATCCATCTTCAACTTATCTGCAGAAATAACAAACCCCTAATAAATGAGCTCTATCTTCATGAATGAGGATTTCTTCATGTTTATCAGCAGCTTCTCTTGCTATAACCTCCGCATCACTGTGGCCAAATGTTTCAGATGCTCTGCCTCTGTTTTACTGAAAATCAGTATGTCATCAAGATACACAATGACAAATTTTCAGATGAAATCCTTCAGGACTTCATTCATCAATCTCATAAAAGTACTTGGCATGTTTGTTAAGCCAAACGGCATAACAAGCCATTCATACAACCCTTCATTGGTCTTGAATGTTGTCTTCCATTCATCGCCTTCTCTCATACAAATCTGATGATATCCACTTTTCAAATCAATCTTCGAAAAAAAATTCGCTCCACTCAAGCAATCCATCAAATCATCCATTCTTGGCAATGGAAATCTATACCTGATGGTAATATTGTTAATTGCCCTCGAGTCTGTACACATCCTCTAGCCTCCATCTTTCTTTGGACTGAGCACTGTCGGAACAGCACATGGACTCAAGCTTTCTCTAATCAACCCTTTGTCCATTAAATCCTGGACTTCTCTTTTGACCTCTTCATTCTCCTCTGGCGTCAATCTGTACGTTGCTTTGTTTGGTAAACTAACTCCAGGTATAAGATCAATGTGATGACTTATACTTATAATAGGTGGCAACGAACAAGGTAGTTCGTCCACTACTATATCAGCAAATTCCTCCAGTAGCTGCTGGATTTCCTCTAGTAAATCATCCACTCTTGTGCTAGTCAAAACAATTCTAGGTTTCCTGACCACGATGAATTGTGGATCTTCCTTCTTCTTAACCTCCTTAAGAAGTTCCTTCCCACTCATGAGAAGTATAGTGTTGCTTAATTCAGGTTTCGCCTCTTTGTCCTTAATCGGCAACAACCTGTGAGTTCTCCCATTCTTCTCTAGGGTGTATGTGTTCTTTCTCCCATCATGAACCACATTCCTATCATATTTCCATGGTCTACCCAGCAATAGATGACAAACATCCATGGGAATGACATCACACAATATCTTATCATTATATCCTCCTATTTTAAATTCAACTAAACATTGTCTAGTGACATTTACCTGATGTCCTTTTTGTAGCCATGAAACTCTATATGGACTTGGATGCTCAATAGTCTCCAGCTCCAGCTTTTCTACCATCTTTGTAGAAACGAGATTGTCTGTGCTACCACTATCCACGATGAATTTTCATACCTTGTCCTTGGTCTTGCAAGCAGTCCGAAAAAGTCTATTCCTTTGCACTGGATTCTCCGCCTCCTCTTCTGGTGTTAAGAGAACTTTATTCATCACCAGTGATATTTCGCCTTCAGCATCCTCTGCCTCAACATTCCGCCTTTACACTTCGACAATGTGAGTCTCACCACCTTCTTTCTTCTTATCTGGGCATTCATAAGATTTTTGTCCATTCTTTTCGCATGTGAAGCATTTTATTACTCCACCTCTGCCTCTTCCTCTTCCTCTAGTGCGAGGAAAAGTGTTGTTATCAGCATACTGTCCTCTTTGTTCAGTATACTGCCCTCTCTGTGAGCTTCCACCTCTCTCAGTTTGAGGTTTCTTCCACTCTTCCTTAGGTTTATGATTCCTATCTTGGACAATTGTTTTGCATTTGGGCTAACTTCTGCCTCAGCCTCTCTGACTTTGCTTTCAGCTTAGCTTCTCTTCATCCCTTAGAGCCATATGATAAGCATCTTCCACCATCCGAATGGTCATCATGCTCATCTCATCCTGAATGTCATATCTCAAACCATTCATGTACATGGAAACCTTTTCATCATCACTTTCATGGTGACCTGCCCTGATGTTCAGCTTGTAGAACTCTTCAGTGTACTCCTTCACTGACATCAGCTTCTGTCTCAAATTCTGCATTCTTCGAAACAGAGTAATTTGGTAATCCCTGGGTATGAATTTCGCCTTCATCTTCACAATCATTCTATCCCAACTCTTGATCTTCTGCTTTCCTTTGCAGCATCTGTCAGCTTGTAGTTCATCCCACCACAATGCTGCATGTTATTTCAATCTTGTGATAGTGTGTTTTACCTTCTTGTCTTCCTCGACATCTTCATAGTCAAAATACATGTCCAGAGCTCTAATCCAATCTAGAAGCTCTTCAACATCCAGGTTTCCCTCATATACTGGGATGTCCATTTTTTCCCTAACACTCATTCTTACAACCACCCTAACCAGACGTTCATTTGCTGCATCCTCTGCTGCAACTTCTTCTCCTTCATGTCCAACTTCATCTTCACTTTCAGATTCACTGACATCTCCAGCACCGACTGTGCACCTCTGTTTTATTTCTACGTCGACGAGTCTGGTGCGTATGTTATGCATCTCTCTTTCCATGGTTGGATTTGGCACCTATCTACCCCTTTCTTCTGGCATTTCCCTCTCCTCTGGTGGATCGGGTGTTTTCCTATCTCTTCTTCTCGATGGCATGGTAAATCCTTCTTTTCCCTGCTACAGAAAGCAAAGAAATATTTTTGTGCTCTGATACCACTTGATGTAGACCCCCGACCCTCGGATCAAGATCTGCTACAAAGGATCGTTCTAATCTCTCCTTGAGCCAAAGCGGCTCTTTCGATTCCCACTGGAATCTCAGTCAAATCAATCCACAGGTCCTTCTTCTACCCCACAATCTTCTACACACGACCGTGAGTTTCGGGTTTTGGGACTTTATATTTCCCGATGTCGAGAACCTCTATCTTTCTCGAACTCCCGAACACCGATATGTGAAATGTCGAAATGGCAATTTCCCGACCTTCCTCTTCTTTTGCAATTTCGGTCTTTAAAACACCGAAATGTTTTTGGACCTCTCATCCTCATGATCCCCAAATCCCGAAAAGTCGATGTACCAATGTCCCAGCCTTCTCCTTCTTCTCGACTTTGCGACTTATGACCCCCTGTGACACAAATCCTCTGTCAACTTGAAATCTCGGTAGTCGAAATAACGACAGGTTCCTCGATCTCTTCCACGTGTCCCAACGAATGGACAATTGTGATCCTTTTGGGAATCCGCCAGGTGCGAAGTCAAAACAACTCTTCCCCCTGGGTTCCTCGATGCCTGAATCCCCGAAGTGGGTGATATCGCGACACGCGTCCTCTTCCTGGATGGATGGCTCGGATCTGTTTCAATATTTTCACTGTGAAGTTTCCCAATCTCTCGTCATCAGGACTTCCGATATCTCGAACTCCAAAATCTCGATATGCCACGCCTGTTTTGGGACTTCTCTCCTCTACTTTGCGCATTTAAGGATTAAACCCCGTGCAGATTCTAATCAATCCAATGGCTATCGGTGATCCCTGTGAGATCCCATGGCTCACAACTGCTCCTGTTGTGCGCGCTTCCTACGTTGCTCCCTGGACGTGGAAATCCAACAGTCCAGATTTCTTCCTCAGCCTGATCTGAGGGCAGCTGTGCTCCCTCCTAAGCATGTGCTTTCTTCCTATACTTGGAAGATTTTACAAGTGCTAAAGGCCTCGGCCTTTACTCCGTTCTGCGACCCCTGCGGCTATGACTTCGTGCGTAAAAGCACTTGCCCTCCTTCCAACACTTCAAAGCACTAGCCCTCTTGAACCTTTCTTCGATAACTTCGAAGACTCTATCCCTTCTGAGCTTGCTTGAAAATCCTCAAGTACTCTGGGGATAACTCATGCACGCACTCCTTGCGGCACTTCTTCAAATACGCTTAAATATCTGAAGCTCTTCGACTCTGTGCACTCCTTGCAACAGTAATCTTTCAACGATTTCCTCAGGTTGTAAGCTCTGAGACTCTACTCAGCCTACGCACACCTTGCACGGCTCCTGTGCTTAACTTTCACTTCTGAGAGAATGAGAATAATGCTATCTCTTCTGAGATTTCAGAGATGAAACTATGGACCCTTGTCAACGCACTCCTTGCGGAAAACTTCACTGCACTCCTTGCAGGAATTCTTACTCAAATAGAGAAACAATTGAAACTCATTCCTTACTCTTCCTCTCTCAGATTTCAAACATTTAACTAGAAATCATACCTACACAGCATAACAGCAAATGGATCACAGAAAGAGTAAAATAGCTACAAGTATAGCATTTAACATGTATACATAGAGAATATCACAACACCATAAGTCTGAATCAAAGCTTCATGTATTAATTCAGGACTTATGTACATAAGTTCTTCTACACATCTCACAGCTTCTTCCTCTCTATGCTCTATGCTCAATTGACAACGTTCATTGTTAATGTTACAATGATACAAGATGAGGGTGTCTATAGTCGGTTTTCCCTCTGCTCCTAAAACGGTCTAATCTGGAATTCAAGGCTACCTACTTACATTTATTATATGTAAATGCCTCTACCTACTATAGACGAGAGCGGATCGCTCAAGGTATGATTACAATCTGCAAGTATGCCCTTTCTTAACTACTTTATTTAAGTTTTGGCGCATCCTACTTCAAGATAATTTAAACACATTTGAACATGTGCCAAAAATGCGTTGGCACTGACTCGCGCTCGCTTACTGCTAACGATGCTCCTGCATCACTTATGGATGTAAGGGCATCTCATCATGTCTGTTTGGTTTGCCGACCCTATGAGAAACATCGCATTGTTGACAATATTCCTTTGCATCTCTATGAATAGTTGGCCACCATAATCTCGCGTGCAGTACCTTCTGCGTGGTAGCTTTGCCTGCATAGTGTCCTCCTGCTATTCCTTCATGGGCTTCTTCCAGTATCCCAGGCCTTTCGTGTTCTAGTGCGCATCTTCTCAAGATGTTGTATGCCCCCATTTTATATAAGTGCTCAGCAATTAAGTGGTAGTTGGCTACTCAGACAAGATGATTTTTCCTCTACGTGGTGCTTAATTCATGTGGCACAGTCCCTATACTTAAATCCTCAATAATGTCAGCAAAATAATCATTCGTGATCTGAACTGGAAATAATTGCACGTCAGGGAAGGTATCCTCTAAATTTGTAGGCTCCTCGCCATTGGTGACCTTTGACAAGTGACCAGGTTGTTGGAAAATATTTAACAGACAGCGAATGGCATAAGTACAGGAAGAATGTAACAGACGGGCATAAGTAAAGATGGAATGAGTACAGGAAGAATGTACAGAGGATTGTTGGCATGTTTTATAGGTAGCATATATTTGTCATTGATGGAAAGTACAACAGTGAAGATGGCATGAGTACAGGAAGTTTGTAATCGAAAGGAAAACAGAAGATAAGTTCATGAAGGTCGAATGATCAAAGGCAACGCAACATTGATCGAGTGATCAAAGACCTGTAAAGTTTGAGAAGAATCTCTTATCGTTGGATTCCATTCAAAATCCTGAAAGAACGAGGATCATCATATCTGAATGTAGACAAGAAGAGATCGTTGAAGAGGAGGACAGATCTCAGCCGTTAGATCCGAGCGCAGGATCCGACCATCGTTGGATCAAGAAGAACCTGCATTCCCTTTAAGGTACAAGGCGAAGCGGGTGTAATCGCGATATGCGAAATCGCGACTTAATCTAAGCCGTCAGATCAAGGTTGAATCTGGACCGTTGATTCTAGTCCATGTCAGGGTTTCGAGGATCGCGTGTTGGAGATGTCAAAGAAACAATGCAACAAGAATGTCGATTTCGCGATATGAGAAATTGCGATTCAATCGTAGTCGTTGAATCAAGCTCAGATCTGGACCGTTGATCTAAATCCATGTCGGAGTTTCGGGGATCGAGAGTTGGATATGTCAAAGTTTATTAACATCAGGAATCCTGATATCGCCATATGCAAAATCATGATTTAATCACAGCCATTGAATCAAGATCACATCTGGACCATCGAATAACAGGACATGTGGCAAGTGATCGAAATTTCACTGACTTGGGGTCAACGGAGCATAGTGTCGAAAATCACGAAATGAGAAATCGTGAAAGCGCGAAAGCGCTTTTTGCATAGGTGCTTGGTTATGACCATAGTCATATTGGGGAAGGAACTAGTGCAGAAAAGTTTTGTATCGGAACTTCGAGGATCGCGAAATGAAGTGTAGAGACACTCAACACAGGATTGTCGAAATGCCAAAACCCGATTTAAAGGAAATGTCAATAAAGTTCATCCAACGGCGTAGATAAATTGGAATATGATCGGAAGGTTACTATTCTCTCTCACAGTTAACCCCTCAGTTACGAATCTGTTAGTGAAACGGGTTCATGATTGCGAATCTGTTAGTGTTTCAGTTGCTCGGACAGTTGTCATTCTTTTGCCTAAGGAAATGGGAAGTGGTACTGTCGTGGGCGTGTGTATCAAAGAAAATGAGACAGACTGTATAGGCATGGTTGTTCTGGATGAAAATGAATGAAACTGAAGAAGATTGGAGGGCTACCATTGCACGACACAGTGAAACTGCTAGAAACCATTGATGGTTTCTACCAGAGGATGTGAAGAGACTTATGTGTGACTTCCAGAGGAGCTAAAGAGTTACATGGAATCTGCCAGTGGAATGAAGACGATTCGTGGAGGAAATTGACAGCTGGATGAGGGTTAGAGCTCGTAACTAAAATAGAAAGGATGAGCTCGACTGTAACAGATAAGACGAAGAGTCTCAACTGCCAGAGAGAAAAAGGAATCTCGGCATAACACCCAGTGATGTTGAACGCGTGGGAAAACGGCCAGAGAAGCTGAAGAGTTACCATGATGATCAGGTAGAGCACTCGAGAGGTGGAGGATATTGGCGCGGTGTGAGTATGCAGAGGTATTGCGCACATTGCATGCACAAAGTGCACAGAAGCTATAAGTACATGGTACAGAAAAGAGATGAGGTTGTTGTTGCTTTTGGAGTTGTGGTGGTTGTTGTTGTTGAAGGTGATTCAAGTGTGAAGAAGGAAGAGAGTGCAGCAGCTGAATTGAACAGAAGAGGATCTATGCAGTGAATGGACATGGCACATAGAGCATAAAAAGTAGAAGAACAGATAGCGCAAGTCATGTGTGCAGGAAGGTAGTGAGGCAGACAGAAAAATGAAATGTAGCAGAACAGTGATGAGTCTGGTAAGCCATTGTTGAACATTATATCACTGTAATAAGTTTCAGTAGCAAAGATTTATATTTCAGGGAGGTTGGGAGGTGCTAGGGAGGATTTTTGTCCTCAGAGGTTCAAGTGGGTGCTTGAACACAGGGAGTTGTAGCTTCCATCTGGTTGCAGCCAAAGAAACCAGGGTGGCAGGGTGGTGCAAGGGAGAACTCTTGTTCTCTGTTATACAAGTTGGTGCTGGAAACACTCAGGGAGTTGGTGCTTCCTTCTAGTTGATGCTAGAGAAACCAGGGAGTTGGTGCTTCCTTCTAGTTGGTGCTAGAGAAACCAGGGAGTTGATGCTTCCTTCTAGTGGGTGCTAGAGAAAACAGAGAGTTGGTTCTCTCAGCAAGTAGCAGCTTGCAAAACTAAGGTTGTAGCCTCATTATGAGTTGGTGCTCATATGTATGATAATGTAAAGAATGTAACTATTACTTATCATATAAAGAAAAAGAGGTTTTTACCCTATATGGGTTTCCTCGGGAAATATTTGTCTATGTGTTTCTCAAATATGTGAATGATGTTGAAAGTGCCATTGTTTATTTCCCTGCATTATTGTGATCATCATTCAATGTTTCTACAAAGAGTTTAAAAGAAGCATAAATGTTTAAGCACGGTAACAACTGATTCACCCCCCCCCCTCTCAGTTGTCCAACAATTGGTATCAGAGCTGGCCCCCTTTTTATCTAAGGGTAGATCCTAGAGATGAAACATGACAAGCCATGAAGGGACTTCACTCACTAGGCCTCCTCTATTTGATGGAACGAATTTTTCCTTCTGGAAGGTTAGAATGAGAACATACCTAATGGCCTTAGGAGTTGATGTTTGGGATGTAGTAGAGACTGGATACATAAAGCCTGTTGTGCTAGCTTCCAAGGATGATAAGTTAGAATTTAGCTTTAATGCTAAGGGAATGAATTCTATCTTGAATGGACTTGCAGAAGTCGAGTTTGTGAAGGTGATGCATCTTCAAACTGCTAAAGAAATGTGGGACAAACTCATT
>ML779225.1:1044329-1056318 GCA_009831015.1 Picea engelmannii
AAGTTACGACCCCGGGAAGTTGATGTACTCACTTACCCAAACGGGGCCCACATGACTTTTGGCGCTTCATCTCCTAGGGTTAGGTTTTTGGATGTCTAGGACTTTTGGCATTCCCGTCTATTGTAAAAGGGCCTTCTGAGCCTTATTGTAATCATCTTCTTGCGAATGCGAGTAGCCGTCACATCTCTTCTCAGAGATAAGTTGCCACCATTCTAGTGAGTCTTTCACTCTGTATTTTTATAGTCTCTGTACATTTCTTTGATTAATAGAAATCGTGTATTACTGTATATCTATGTTTATGGTTGCATCTCTGATACATTTATTTTATATTATTGAATATTTGCAATATCTCTATTCATTTCTTTATTATATCTCCACTCTCATTTTGTGCCGAAAATAATTCGGATCAATTTGTGAGAAAGAAAAGCAGGCGTGAGAGTGGGTGTAGCAGTTTTCTCTTGTGATTGAATATGGACATAAAATCTCTGGATTGAATGCATCATGGAAGAAAAATGAAAATTGCAATAATAGAGATCGATGAAATTCAAAGGGGAGATCCAAGGGCTCTTTAAAAAGTACAAGCTACAATTGCACAATGTTCAAGTAGGACAACAACATTCTGATGTACAATATGGTGTACATGACATCCTGTAGAGACAATAAGAGGAAAGACCTTGTCAAGGAAACTTAACCTTTTAGGAAAAAAGGGGGAAAATAGTCAGAAGCAGAGAGATAACAGTGACAGGGGGAGTCATCCACTCATGAGAAGATTGATAAAGGAGTCCGAGTAAGAGAGGTGAGCAATTTTGAGTATTCTACAGAGGATACAACGGAAGTTGGAGATGAACAGGTCCAAGAATTAGAAAAAGAAGACTCTGGTTTAGATATAAACATCTGCAGGCCTCATATAAGAGAGTCCTTCTTGTTAGGGGGAGTTTGTGCTGATCTTAATATCTGATACCTCCTAAAAATACTGCCACAGCTCAGGGGGAGCATGTTCTCTTTGACATTGATGTCAAAGGGGGAGAAAAGAGTTCGGGAGGAGAGTCAAGTCTGAATGCATGCGGGTGCTTGTATTGCCATCAATGCCAAAGGGGGAGATTGTTGGAAAATATTTAACAGATAGCGAATGGCATAAGTATAGGAAGAGCGAATGGCATAAGTACAGGAAGAATGTAACAGACAGGCATAAGTAAAGATGGCATGAGTACAGGAAGAATGTACAAAGGATTGTTGGCATGTTTTACAGGCAGCATATATTTGTCATTGATGGCAAGTACAACAGTGAAGATGGCATGAGTACAGGAAGTTTGTAATCGCCAGGAAAACAGAATATAAGTTCAGGAAGGTCGAATGATCGAAGGCAACGCAACATTGATCAAGTGATCGAAGACCCGTAAAGTTTGAGAAGAATCTTTGATCGTTGGATTCCATTCAAAATTCTGAAACGAACGAGGATCGTTAGATTTGAATGTAGACAAGAAGAGATCATTGAAGAGGATGACAAATCTCAGGCATTAGATCCGAGCGCAGGATCCGACCATCGTTGGATCAAGAAGCACCCGCACGCCCTTTAAGGTACAAGGAGAAGCGGGCGTAATCACGATATGCGAAATCATGACTTAATCTGAGCCATCAGATCAAGGTTGAATCTGGACCGTTGATTCCAGTCCATGTCTAGGTTTCGAGGATCGCGTGTTGGAGATGTCAAAGAAATAATGCAACAAGAATGTCGATTTCACGATATGCGAAATTGTGATTCAATCGCAGTCGTTGAATCAAGCTCAGATCTGGACCGTTGATCTAACTCCATGTCGGAGTTTCGGGGATCGAGAGTTGGAGATGTCAAAGTTTATTAACATCAAGAATCTCGATATCACGATATGAAAAATCGCAATTTAATCGCAGCCATTGAATCAAGATCACATCTGGACCATCGAATAACAGGACATGTGGCAAGTGATCGAAATTTCGCTGACTTGGGGTCAACGGAGCATAGTGTCGAAAATCACGAAATGAGAAATCGCGAAAGCGCTTTTTGCATAGGTGCTTGGTTATGACCATAGTCATATTGGGGAAGGAGCTAGTGCAAAAAAAATTTGTATCGAAACTTCGGGGATCGCGAAATGAAGTGTAGAGACACTCAGCACAGGATTGTCGAAATGTCGAAACCCGATTTAAAGGCAATGTCAATAAAATTCATCCAACGGCGCAAATAAATTGGAATATGATCAGAAAGTTATTGTTCTCTCTCACAGTTAACCCCTCAGTTACGAATCTGTTAGTGAAATGGATTCATGATTGTGAATGTGTTGGCGTTTCAGTTGCTCGGACAGTTGTCATTCTTTTGCCTAAGGAAATGGGAAGTGGAACTGTCGTGGGCATGTGTATCAAAGAAAATGAGACAGATTGTGTAGGCGTGGTTGTTCTAGATGAAAATGAATGAAACTGAAGAAGATCAGAGGGCTATCGTTGCACGACACAGTGAAACTGCTAGAAACCATTGATGGTTTCTACTAGAGGATGCGAAGAGACTTCTGTGTGATTTCCAGAGGAGCTGAAGAGTTACCTGGAATCTGCCAGTGGAATGAAGATGATTCATGGAGGAAATTGACAGTTGGATGAGGGTTAGAGCTTGTAACTAAAACAGAAAGGATGAGCTCGACTGTAACAGAGAAGACGAAGAGTCTCAACTGCCAGAGATAAAAAGGAATCTCGGCATAACACCCAGTGATGTTGAATGCGTGGGAAAACGGCCAGAGAAGCTAAAGAGTTACCATGATTATCAGGCAGAGCACTCGAGAGGTGGAGGATATCGGCGTGGTGTGAGTATGCAAAGGTATTTCACACATTGCATGCACAAGGTGCACAGAAGCTATAAGTACATGGTACAGAGAAGAGATGAGGTTGTTGTTGCTGTTAGAGTTGTGGTGGTTGTTGTTGTTGAAGGTGATTCATGTGTGAAGAAGGAAGAGAGTGCAGCAGCTGAATTGAATAGAAGAGGATCTGTGCAGTGAATGGACATGGCGCACAGAGAATAAAAAGTTGAAGAACAGATAGCGCAAGTCATGTGTGCAAGAAGGCAGTGAGGCAGACAGAAAAACGAAATGCAACAGAACAGTGATGAGTCTGGTAAGCCATTGTTGAACATTATATCACTGTAATAAGTTTCAGTAGCAAATATTTATATTTCAGGGAGGTTGGGAGGTGCTAGGGAGGACTGTTGTCCTCAGAGGTTCAAGTGGGTGCTTGAACACAGGGAGTTGTATCTTCCATCTGGTTGTAGCCAAAGAAACCAGGGTGGCAGGGTGGTGCAAGGGAGAACTCTTGTTCTCTGTTATACAGGTTGGTGCCTGTATGATTGGAAGTTGGTGCTTCCATCCAGTTGGTGCTAGAAACACTCAAGGAGTTGGTGCTTCCTTCTAGTTGGTGCTAGAGAAACCAGGGAGTTGGTGCTTCCTTCTAGTTGGTGCTAGAGAAACCAGGGAATTGATGCTTCCTTCTAGTGGGTGCTAGAGAAAACAGAGAGTTGGTGCTCTCAGCAAGTAGCAGCTTGCAAAACTGAGGTTGTATTCTCATTATGAGTTGGTGCTCATATGTATGATAATGTAAAGAATGTAACTATTACTTATCATATAAAGAAAAAGAGGTTTTTACCATGTATGGGTTTCCTCGAGAAATATATATCTCTGTGTTTCTCAAATATGTGAATGATGTTGAAAGTGCCATTGTTTATTTCCCTGCATTATTGTGATCATCATTCAATGTTTCTGCAAAGAGTTTAAAAGAAGCATAAATGTTTAAGCACGGTAACAACTGATTCACCCCCCCCCTCTCATTTGCCCAACACAGGTCCTGTGTTCAACTTCCCTGGTTTAACTATGACTTCAAAGTCAAATTCTTGAAAAAGTAGTAACCATCGATGGATTATCCCCCCCAACACTGGCTTTTTGACTAGGTACTTAAGGGTTGAATTATTTGTGAACATATTAAAATGTTTTCCAAGTAGGTACTGCCTAAAATTCTGAAGCGAGTAGACCATAGCTAGGTCTTCCCTCTCTATAGTGTTGTAGTTTTTCTCTGATTTTGGCAGTTTTTTGATAGCAAATGCTATAGTATGATCCAATTCTCCTTCTCCTAGATGCACCAAAATAGCTCACAAGGCTATGGTTGATGCATCTATGTGTACATGGAATTTCTTCTCCCAATCTGGAAAGACTAATATGGGTGATGTGGCCATCTTCTCCTTCAGGGTGTCCAATCCGCGTCGGCATTCCTCATTCCAATGAAACTTAGTATCCTTCTTGAGCAATTTCTCCATCGGCGTAGTGATCTGTGCATACCCCTTTATAAATTTTATGCAGTATCATGCATGTCCCAATGTGGCCCTCAACTAGCGCACTGATTTTGGTGGTGTAAGCTCATAATGACTGCAATATTTCCAGGATCCACGATCAAACCTTGTCTACATACTATGTGACCCAACATAATTCCAAAGGGTGTTCCAAATATACATTTCTTAATGTTCAAGGATATTTGGCATTGCCTGCATCTTTCTAACATCATCCTCAACACCTCTACATGATCCTTCAACATGTTGTACACTGTCAAATCATCCAAATATACCTCTAGAAACTGATGGATGAATTCTTTGAAGGCAACAATGACTACTCTGGAAAAAATTGTTGGTACATTCTTCATTCCAAAAGGCATGACTGTGTACTGGTACCATCCCCATTCTGTTGCAAAGGTAGTCTTGTACTGATCTTCCGGTGTTATCTTGATTTTTCGGTAGCCTGAGAATCCATCAGTGAATGAGTATGCTTCCTAACCTCCCAAATTTTCCAGGACTTCATCTATAAAGGGTGTAGGGAAGGGGTCATGTAGGCAAGTATCATTGAGATTTCTCAAGTCTACACAGATTCTTATGCCTCCTTGCTTCTTCTCCATAACTACCATGGGGCTTATCCATTCTGATTCTTCTACAGGTTCTATGATTCTTGCTTCCATCATTATGTCGATTTCTTCTCTTACTTTATGCTCGTATATGGGGTTCAATCTGTAAGGTCGCTATTTGATAGGTATTGCCTCCGGTTTGAGAGGGATATTCATCTCTCCAAGTTCTCCTGCAATACCCTTCATTTTTTTTAAGGTTGTTGGGAACAGGTCATTGTACTTGAGCAGTAACTTCGTTATCCTTTCCATTGTTTGCTCGTCCCAGTAGTCCCCAATGCTGGCCATTTTGGGATTCTCAATTGTCCCGATGTTGACTTTTTTCACCTTGATCGGTGCAGCAATTACTTTTGATTCTAGGGGTGGACCTTCCACTTCTCTTTCGCCCTCAACTTCCTCGATCTGAATATTGTGTGGGTCATCTTCATCTGGTCCTTCTTCCTGCACATGGTAGCATGACAGCAATTCTTTCACTGTCTGTTTGTTCTGCTATTGTTCTTCTATTATGATTTCAACTTCAACTTCCTTAATGAATATCACCCCTCTTATTTGTTTAAGTGTTGTATCTATGTTGGGGTTCTCATGCTTAAATGAGAAAGTGACTATAAATTTTTATTGTAGTATTGTCCAGCTCGTAGTTCCTCTATGCAGTTCCTGGTTCGTGTACCAGTTTGTTGGGATGCCATCTAATTTGTGTACAAAATGATGAGGCCATTCCTCTGGGGGTGTCATTTTCCACAGTGCTCTGCACTTCTCCAAGTGTTCCTCTAGTGCCCCTATCCATTGTATTTCTGAGTTGTGCTCCTCTTTTGTTCTGCGATGAATCTGATGCGCAATAATATTTTGCATTGGTACCAATCCTTGATTGTTTCTTTGTGTGTGCCCCACCATCTTGCAAGCGTATCCTTAAGTGCGATGTTGAGAGCTAACAATCTTTGTTTGTCTAATACTTTGTCTTCATATCTTGTTAGGAATTCTTCCAAGTCGTTGATTCCATTGAAACTTGGAGGTTCTCTGATTTATGTCCCAACCCACCTTATTGTGCGGTCTATTCATGTGCATCTTTTGGTTAAGACCTCATGTAGGCGTTGTTGCCAATTCTCTAGACCCGTCTCCGAGTCAGAAGCACATGATGTGATACTTCTCCAGCTAAGTACACCATCGGCACTTGGATTGATGTAAGTTTCAGTGCGTGTGGTGGTTCGGTACAACTGGTTGATTCCTTCCAGATCTAAACATGTTGGTTCCGCAATTCGGCTTCTGATGGATCTAGAAGCGTGATAACCTTGTATTTTCCTGACTCAAATGTCATCTTCCTGGTCTTCAGGTTGATTATTTCCTGATTGTAAAACGCCCAATCCAATCCCAGTAATGTTGGATATGGTGTTGTGCCATCCACGATTTTGATCACTTCGAAGTCTGCCTTAGTGCGCACTTCATCCAAATCTACTGTCACTCCTTTCAGCCTCCCTATTGGTAGAACTTTGTGTTGGTTTTCTAACTTCATTTGGACTGGTGAGTAGCCTAAGGTAGGTTCTCCCATCCATTGCCATGTCTTTTTGGGCAATACATTCACTTCATATCCTAGATCTAATATCACATCGCCCATGTTAAAATCTCCGATGTTGGCATTCAATCTAAACTCTTTATTGGTTCTCCTTCTGGCATGGAGGTGATTGACTATCCTCTATTCTAAATTTCCCTCAGATTTTGTGGTACATCTATCTAACAGATTTTGTAATACTAAAACAGATGATGGATCCTTAAATACTTGAATACAGGATTGCAGGAAAGTTTTCATACAACTTACTTGGTTTCTCTGGTGGACTTCACTGGTATGGTCCAATGCTGATGACATTTCATACGTTGGGATGTCTTGATTATGTTGCATGGTATATGTAGATGCAACATTCTGCTTGAGAAATTCGTGTCTGGACTCCTTAAAGGTCTCCTTCTCCTTTCCTACATCAAATCGCTTGGGTGGCTCGATATTCTTCTTAATCCACTAGTGTTGTATTGGTTCTTGTTTGGCTGCATCAACTCATGTTTTATCACCTCCACGAGTCACTATGTTGATGTTTCTTCCTTCATCCCTCACTTCCTCTGAAATCCACTGAACATTCTGATTGTTCTAATTCCTCTTTTCCTGGATCTTTACTTATAGTGTCGAACATTCTTCTGTGTCATGATCTGATGCGCGGCAATACATACAAGTCATTGGTGGAAGTGGACATTCTCTTGCATAGTGTCCTGGTTGTTGGTAGTTATGGCACACTATTGGGCCTCTTCCATGTCCAAAGCCTCCTCTCCCTCTTCCGCCTCCTATGTACCTAGTTCGATCTTCATGCGGTGTATTGTATTGAGGTACCTGATTATATTATGTAGGGTGATACTGTGGTTGCACAGTGTTATACTGTTGTGGTTGCACGTTGTTACACTGTTGCGGTTCTGCATTGTTATACTGTTGCGACACAGTATTATACTGTGGTGGTGCATGATTGAATAACAGTGCATCTTTCCCTATCATCAGTTCGGATTGCACCCTATATGTGTCTGATGTCCTTTCCCTCATCAGATCCATTGTTCTGCAGTCTTTGTCATCGTGCCCTACTGACTTGCAAAAAGTGCAGTATGCATTCTTTGGTACTGTCTGGTATTTCTGCATCATAGGAAAGTGATATGGATCATGCTCGTGCGTCTTGCAAATTTCACACCAGGGTCCTCCTGTTGGTAAAGGATTTGGCATCCTTGTTGCCATATATTGCGCAAATGTTGGACATTCGTTCTTATGGTGCCATTTTGTTCTACATGTGGTACACCAAACAACTTCTCACTTGTCCTTGCCCTTATTATGATTGAGCTGGAAGGTAAGATTCTTCAGGTCCTCCTTCAACTCTTCTATAGTTGGATATGTCTTGTGGTACTGATTCTCCTCCATTTGCAAGGCTACCTGAAGAGCCTCTGCTTGAGATTGGAATTTATGTTTCCTGAGTGGCTATTTCATGTGCGGTAACAGAGAATTCACAAACATATGCCTATGTTGTATATATGTCATGGCATACCTCAACTTCCCTTTCAAACGCTTAAATCTCTAGTCAATTTCCCAGACAGATTATCCTAGTTTCTGTCGGATTTCTATCATCTCGTTCATGTATTGATCCTCTGAGATCGTCTTATGGAACTCATTAATTAGTAACTTCTTAATGTTTATCCGTGTCCTTGTCGTCCCAGGTGCACTGTTTACGTCTAGACTCATGTACAAGTCTAGTGCACAGTCTCTTAGCGTAATGTCTAGCTGCGCAAGTTTAGTATCTTCATCAGTTATATGTTTTGCTTCCTAGAGCTTTGCACAAATGAACAAGTGTTTCTCAGGGTCTTATGTTGCCTCGCCTCGAAGTTCTGGTAACCGAATGGTAGGATCATGTCCTGCCATTGCAAACTGTGTCAGACTACTACTTTTGCGCGGTGTAGACCCTTGACTAATATTTACTGAACTAGATCCTCTAGTTGTTGTTCCTTGTGTGTATGTACTTCATGTTGTCCTCCTTCTCCCGAAACTCGGTTGTCTAAACAGTGGTGTTCTTGTTGGTGTATTAGTCACACATGGGTTCATGGGTTCCACACTGACATTAACATGGATAGTATTGTTGCCTTATGTTCCTGCTCTTGGACCTCCTGTCTTCCTCTCATATGTTGTGCGCAGGATTTCCTCAATATGCTCCATAGCCTGGAGATCCTCTACCTCTTCTTCATCACTCGCCAAGCCTTCCCTCATGGATACAACTCTCTTCTTTGTATTCACCTTGTATTGATAGCATACTCCATTGTGCGTCTTTCCAATTTTTTCCATGATCTGTTTGATCTGGTCGTTGTCCATCATGATTAGGTCAAAAGATTCCTCGTTCTTTCCTTTATCCACTTCTCCTTCCATTACTCATTTTTATGTCAGTGCTTCCCCCCTTCCTCTATGCATGCGGGCAAGTTTAGTTGTCTGATTCCATTGTCATCACACCTTTGTTATACAGCAAGATATTAATCGAAGTATACAACGATCTAATATACCTTCCTCGAGGTCCTCATTGTAACTCTTACTCTATTGCATTGTACGACTTTGTGGTATCTACTGCAAATTCTGTTATAAAGCCTACTACAATACTGTCGAGCCAAAAATATACTATGCATGTGAATTTTTTGTTCACTTGTTGTAACTGTGTGATCTAAATTGGGGTCCACTCTAACGGTCAGATCCAATTTGTTGCATGGTTATCCTTCAACCTCAATATCCACTCTTGCAATAAGTGTGGAAAATCACATAAAAAGACTTCATGCATATCAGTGAACACATACTTCTCAAGATATTTGTGCAGTGTTACTCTAGGGTTTTTGTTATCTTTTTGTACAAACGTTATCTCCTCTGTCTTTAGCCAGATTTCGATCTCTACTTTTGTGGGATTCCACAGTCTCAACATCCCCTCCTAGCGGCACATTATTCTCACCTTCTTGTCGTCCGATTCAGTATTCCTTTGACCCGCCTTCCATAGATATTACAGTCTTTTAACAAATCTTCAACAGGTCACCCATACTTCTACCAGATATACAACAAATTTCATCTACTCAATCCTATGTTGTTCCAACCGATGGAAACAGAACCATTTGTTGGTTGCTTTTATCTAAGTTATGCTTTAACATGTTTGACCCAGGTTTAGGTCTACTAGGGTTCCAACAAAGCCTCTAAAACTATTGGCCCTCCTGGTAAACCAGAAGGTAACGCAGTACACAGAGTGCACTGTGTAGTCTCACCTAAGATAGTCTTAATGGGTGACTGCAATACTCAATTGATTGTAGTCCAGGATTGAGTGGGGATCTGTTAGTGTGCGCTATGGATTCTGTCTATTTTATTAAGCAACATTATGTCATTCACCAATATTAGTTATCTTGTTGTTCCTTATGCATGCATGCAAATAAAGAGATCTAACTACTTCATCAAGCATTTATATAAGATTCAACCATTAACAACAAAGATACAACCAACAATCATTCCACCCAACACATGAGCTACCATGGTTCACCCCCTCCTGGGCTACGTCCACAAAGATTTGGCTATAAGGCTCTTTTATTATAGGTCTGTCATGCATGGTGTCATGCGCACTATAACTCTGTTCATACATTCATCAACCAGACTCCACAACCTTTACGAGGCTAACTAGATCGCACCAGGCTCCTCAGCCTGTGATCTAACCCTCAAGGTCAAGTCCCTTTTCCCTCCCATAGCTCAACAGCGTAAAAAAAGGTATCAGATCATATTTGTGTCACGGACTTGTTACTCTATCTCATGCGAGTAACTCATAACACTCATCTACGACCCGAACCCCCCCTATACCTTCTAGGTGTCTATTTATATCTATTCTTGGCTCATCGGTCGTTACATTCTCTTACCAAAACCCTAATCTACTTAGGTCTTCTTGCATGTTGGACTTGCACGCTTTTCTCCTCTGCATGGATGCTTTCTTTTGCTTCTTTTCTGCCAGTTGTCTTTCTTTCCCTTCTTCTTGCATGTGTGCCTCACATGCTTTTCTGCCAACTATCTCGCCTCCACGTCATGCCTTTTCCCCAAAATGGGCATGGGGATAGCAACATTGCATTCTTACAGTCCATAGGAAACGTATCCATCTTCACCAGAAATAGTTCTCAGCTCATATATGTTCATACACAAGAATTTCTTCTATAACAATTGGCCCTGAGGGCTTCTCAATACTCATTAACAAAGTATAAGTCCTCGAATCAATTCTTGAGTTTATACATTGCTTGAAAAGCCAAAAAGTCATTTACAAATGGGGTTCTATTCTATTTTATACAAATGTTTAGCAACCCCTATGTGACTCTTCATCTTCTTCTTGGAGGAGCAATTACAAAAATTGGTTCACCTTCTCATTCCTAATGACAAGTGTACAGAATAGGACGAAATTGGGATTTTTTAGGAAAAGGACAAAACAAAAGATAGGTATTTTGTCTTCTTTTTATGGATTTTTGTTGCTCAAGTAGGTCGTCAAAACCGTTGATGTTTAGGCAACAACGAGAAGACATTCTCCTAAATTAATAATTAATAGTATAATTATTAATTCTTAAATAATATTATTAATATAATATATAGTTATCAAGGGACGCGTCCTTTCATGGATGGTCACCATATGTTCTATATATATGGAACACTCATCATTTCAATAATATATCGATCATATATCATCTCATATAGAAATTCAACATGGTATCAGAGTAGGATTGGGCTTGACTCCCTCACAGTAGGGCCCGAGGAAATGGAATCTATGAGAATAGGAAGGTAGGAGAGTAGAGTAGAGAGTGATTGTTGTTGTGTGTGTTTTTCCATTATGGAATTCATCCAAAGGAAAATTGCAGCAAAAAGGGAACATAGAGAAAGGTCAGTGTAACACTGTCATGTGATGTTGAGGTGAGGAGAAGACGTTGTAGTCACTTCTCTAGTCTTGTGCAATCGGGGCAGTATGAAAGGATCTAGCAAAGCACTAGAAAATCATGCCTCGCTACTGCCCAATGTATTGGGTTGCATAGATTGGGTGGGCATGTCAGGGCAAGACACGTCGCTCCATATGGTCATACGACTCTGGGATTGCACAGTTGTGTTTGTCGGGGCCAATTTGAGCCTCCAGAACGAGGAGGAGAAATGACTTATGCGAGTGTGAAATTGGTTGAAAGGAATTGTGTCGCATGGATTTCTAGTTGTCGTGGAGAAATACAGTCTGTTGAACAATAATGGAAAGGATTTGAGTTGATGTCTCCCTAGCATAAGGCCAAATTGATGTGTGTTATGAGAGGGGATCCACCATCGATTTGAGGAGAAATGACGACAAGTGTGATAACCGCTAGGACTGAGCATCGACCACAAGTCTGATACGCATAAATATTGTGCATGTGAAGGCTCAAGTATGAAATTACATAATACAATGGCTAGCAGAGAGACCATGGAAGTCGCCATGATTGATGGATCCAACATTATAATTAT
>ML779225.1:1067621-1092017 GCA_009831015.1 Picea engelmannii
ATTATAATGTCATGAACCAAACAATAGGATAACAGCTATTCAAGGTTTGACAACAAGATAACAGTGAAGAAGAAATATGAAAAACTGATACCAAAATGGAAAGGAACCTGTGATCTGTATTAGCAATGAAATGTCTGAGCACAAAAAAGAGTATTACTGTATCCAGAATCGAACCCTTGTTTCACATCAACAACAGGCATTTATAGTCTCTTACAAACAGTTATACAGATCCTAAAAACATGGATCTGTATTTAATAAAGACAACTCAATTCTATCTAAACAACTTGAAATTAAAGTCTTTAACAACTAAACTAAATAGTCGAACTGTCTTCAGTCTTCCAAAATCGCCATCTGCATCCTTCAGCTCATGGTATCTGCAATGTGGTGAAAATAGTAGGACACTTGTCTTTGACTGTTGGTTTTCCCAACGTTTATGGTCGATTTTTTAGAAAATAATTTTGCATGTGTTACCAAAATCCTCTCGAATCCCTGATGCTGCATCTTTTGCATGCGATCTGATAGCCCACTGATACACTAGAAACCTTCAAAACCTGTTTGAAATAACCTGTCGTGCTTTTGGCTTCAAAATCGACTTTCCCAGCTTTCAACAGTGCAACCGTTTAATTTTTCGCGGGTTAGTTGTTGAAAGTTGTCACTTTCAACAGCGCACGGGTCACAAAATGATAGCTTTGCACTGGGGAAAGTCTCGATTGCGCTCAAAATGGGTTTTCACATCCAAAATTTGATTTTAACCAAACTTAGTGTGTCTCAGATTTCTCACCTTGCATATTGATGGCAACTTGAGCGAGTACCTTCAGATCTGGATGGTGTTTTTGGATTAGCTTCTGTTTCAACCTCCTTATTTTCCTTTTGAGGCGTTTGGCAAGCCACCACAAGCTAGTGT
Source organism: Picea engelmannii (assembly GCA_009831015.1). Classification (NCBI taxonomy): domain Eukaryota; kingdom Viridiplantae; phylum Streptophyta; class Pinopsida; order Pinales; family Pinaceae; genus Picea; species Picea engelmannii. The sequence goes on from ML779225.1 coordinate 1,068,526, forward strand.
AGTCTTTGGTGAGTTTTTTCTTCCTCTTCTTCTCTCTGACACTTTCCTTAGCCAATCTTTCAAACGTAGCATTGGTCTTGGCGAAGTTATCAGATAACTTCTTATACCTTTCTTTAATCACCCGCTCCAAGACCTCTTGTTGGGCAATTACCTCCTTGAGATGCTTGATCTTCTGAGACTTCTTTGATTTGGATTTTTTTGATGATTCTCCCTGTTCTGTCTGATTGAAAGTTTCATAGTTTTGTGCACACTCAGCTGACTTCTCAGAACTCTTGATGACAGGGCATTGGTCTTGCTGCTCAGATTCTGAATCTGAATTAGGCAAGTTAAGTATATTCTTCCCTGTACTCTGCTCTGTAGGATGTCATGTATTCTGCTGTGTAGTCTGCTCTGTGGTCTGCTCAAAGTTCAACTTTCTCTTCAACTTGTGAGGCTTCATTCCAGATATTCTGTCCTCTGAAGGTCCTGGCAAGGCCCTTCTTTTTCTTGAGTTGCTTTGAGGAGATGATTGTTTCATTGAACCCTTCAACTGTTCATTTGTAGTCTGATTCTGGATTTCAAAACCTTCCCAGAACAGAAAGTGCTCCCATATCCTCCCCTGTTGTTTCAATTCCTCCAAGATAATCAATTTTATGAGGCCGAGGCGACACAAAGTAGTTTTCACGCTCAAGGGTTGAGCTCTAATTCTCTTGCATACCTTAGTCAAACTTTGATATAAGAAATAAGGCAAATTAATAGGGGTCTTGCCTGTGAAGTGATCCAGGAGTTTAAAGTGGTACATCATTAGTTTATCATATCTTCCCTCTGAGGTAATGTACAATTGGATACCTTTGAATAATTCTTGCCATTCTTCATCTAGATATGAAACAAGCATACCTTTTCTCCATGCTTTGTGCCTGTACCCCTCTTTCAAATAAACTCTGAAATCCAAATTTTTGGGAGCAGTGGTTTTAAACCAGTTCTTGGCAAACCTGTAGCTGCGGCGATGACAGCTTCATCCACTTTGATTTCCATGGACTCGATGCGAGATTTATTGCCATCGAAAGTCTTGGCAAAGGCTTATGTTGTAGCCTAGTGGCACCCAACTTGCAACTTTTCGACGAATTCCATACATCCTGCATTCGAAAAATGCTTCTGGACTTCGGGATGTGATTGTAGAAAGGACAAATTATCCAGCTCTCTCTTGAGTAGAGCGCCACTGCGTTTTCTCACCATTCTATAGCTCGAAAAACTTGACAATTGTAACCCCTGTAACTGCCTAGTCGAGCCGAGGTTCTGCGCTGTTGAAAGCAGTTAGGGCTTCGAATCTGTTTTGAAACAAATGAAAACTTCCACAGCATTTCGGAAATGATTTGTGATATGAAACCCCTGTTTGATTTGATGGTGTCAGGCCGGCGGTACCTCATCTGTACCTGCATCACCAAACTCGTATTTTCCATCCCGGATGCCATGAGTGTTGAGCGTGAGTTCTGGGCCAAATTCGAATTACAGTCATATCCTGACATGCATAAATGAGTTTCTATCATTGCCCACTCTTATCAGCGCATGCCTTGGATTTGCCTGGCGTGGGATGATCATATCATCATTACTTTCAGTCGTGGATATCATGCACGTGATTCCCGCTCTTCTTCAACAACGGCCCATGGAAAGGGCCTCTGTCAACTGTTCGCTTGCCACTTTCACCAGCGCGCGACCCCTTGGAAAACCCCTGTTAGCTGCAGAAAGTATGCACTTTCAACAGCGCACCACTTTGTAGAAAACACTCCTTAGCTGCGGAAAGTAAGTACTTTCAACAGCGCGCCACCCGTGAACTTTTATTGTCGGACCTTTTGAAATTAACCACTTTCAACAGCGCACCCACTAATGAAAAGCGCTCCTTAGCTGTTGAAAGTTGACACTTTCCACAGCGCACACGCAACTTTTGGACACACGTTAGCTGAGGAAAGTGAAAAATGAAAATTTTGAAAAGAAGACTTTATGGGTCAAATTATTTCCTTAAGACAAACCAAAACCTAAATTTTTTCAGCTATAAAAACTCAAAAATAATCTTGAGGACACTACCGATAGCCATGCTATCCACTACAAAATTCAAACAAAAGGATGGTTTCATTTTGGGAGTTAACACCTCCTTAAGAAGTAATCGTGTCCATTGCATTGAGTTGTTGGGGAGAGGGGGAAGCGTTTGCTAAATCTGAACCTTGGTGAGTTGCTTGCCTTGTAGGAGAAGTTGTGTTGCTTGGTTTATGGGAGGTTGTTGAGAACCTAATGATATTATTGTGTGAAGAAGGAATCTTTGAACTTAGCTTCAATATTGTCGACCTGCTTCTGCTGGATAGAAGGTTCTTAGACTGAGGTTGCAATGGTTGCAGTGTCCTTCTACTCACCTTTTGAATAGATTGTGAAGAAGTTGAATCTTGTAGTATGAGATACTACCTTGCAGCACTGTTTAGGTGGGATAGTAGTTGGAACTACCTCTAGTATCCTGTAGAGATGACCCCCCAGAGTAACAATGACACTATCGGGTCAAGACTCATAAATAGCATGGCGCTTCCACATATATGGTTGGCCCAAAAGGATATCACAGACATCTAGCGGGGCAACATAATATAATACCTCATCCTTGAAGGGATGGATGTTGTATGACAATTGACACTACTGGCTGACACGGAGATCTTGTCCCTAGTGAAGCCACCCGATGGTGTATGGTTGCAGTTGTGGTGTTGTCGATAATCCCAACTTCTTGATGACCTCTGCTATGATGAGGTTCTTCTAGCTTTCGTTATCAACATTAAAATGCAACGGGGTCCCCTTCACCCACATCTGTGAATGAAAATGAGCTACCCCTCTTCAAGATCTTCCAGTTCTTATGGTTGAATTGTTGCGGTCACGACAGTAGTAGTGGGGTCTGCATTGATGATCTATCTTCTTCCATTATTTTCTGAATCAAATTATGAATCAAGGTTGGCTCCTTTTCTTTGATCTCGGCCACCAATGATTATTTTGAGCGACATTCATCAGTGTTGTGCCAGGGGATTTTGTGGAAATCGCACCACTTTCCAGTGTCCTTCTTTGTCTTTCTATTACCCTTCTTTTCTTGTGGTTTGGACAGGTTTTCGGGAGGCTGTTTGTTAGGGAAATATTTGTCATACTTTGGTTGTTGTGGATTTAGGGGCCCGAACTCCCGTTTATTCTGGTGCTTAAATTTATGCTTGATTTTGACAGCATATTGATAGGAAACTCCCAATGATGAGATGTCGAGGAAATCCATTTTGGTTTGGATGCATCTATGCAGAGCCTCGCGGTATTTCAAAACCTGATGCCACTCGGAGTCTTTGATAACCAGCTTGGTGCGCAAGGTATGGAAATTATTTGTGAACTATGACATTGTTTGGCCCCTCTCTTGCTGCAGTGTGGCCCATCTCATGTATCGGTTTTCATAGTTACAAACAGGGTAATATTGTTCCTTGACTACATCCACACAAAAATCCCAAGTGGGCTCGACCCCATATATTCCAGACTCCTTCGTGGAAATTTTCTCCCAGTAAGTTTCCCACCAATGTTTGACATGGGGGACAGCCTTAAGGAGTGTGAAGGTGATCTTTTCTCTGTTGAAAAAAATGTGAACAGAGAAATAACCTTCTAGCAGATTTAACCATTTTTCTAGGGAAACCGCATCTATCTGACCTTCAAATATGGGAATATCAAAATTACATTGTACCTTGAAAGGAGAGGTGCTTCCAAATTGGTCACTTGATGAAGACATCTATGATGTTATCGGCAGGCGTTGAAGGATGTGGGAAAAATTATCCATCGTTTCGTCCCTCTGTCGCATGAGAGCTTGCTCAAGAAACAATTTAATAGAATATTTTGCTCCGTCATTTTCATTTTCTTCCGCCATGGAGGGTTTCTTGGGTGTGCGAGAGCGATTGTCCTCGAGAGAGACAAGATCGAGACCCAACTTGCTATACTTGAACTTTGTCAGGGACATGCATTGAAAAACGAACAAGAGCAGCCTGATCTGATACCACTGATCCAGATTATTTTTTAGAACGAAATGAAAGCATAGATATTACAATGAAATACACACAAATATTTACATAAACAGAGAAATATAGTAATACATGATTTCTATTAATGAAATAAATGTACAGAGACTATAAAAATACAGAGTGAAAGACTCGCTAGAATGGTGGCAGCTTATCTCTGAGGAGAGATGTGATGGCTACGCTCATTCACAAGAAGATGATTGTTACAATGAGGCTCTAAAGGCCTTTTTAACATAAGTAAAATCCAAAACCCTAACCTCGGAAGATGAAAATCCAAAAGGTTTGCGGGCCCCGATGGGGGCAGTTGATACGTCAACTTCCTAGGGGTGTAACTTTTGCATATGATCTTCGTTTGGTGCGCTAGATGCACCATTGGAAAGGTATAGCCAAGAAGAACACATTCTGACTAGCCCATGACAATACTTACATTAATATTCTAGGCTTGAAATCCCCAAAAAGACGTCGTTCATGGCCTCAAAACAGCCCTGGAAGTTTGGGACCCGAAAAACTGTCGAAAAACTACCAAGGTGGAAAAATCTATTTTGAGCCAGTGGAATAGGTGGGTGGCCACTGATATCCACTTGGATCAAGAAGGGAGAAGTAAATCTCCAGTACATCTCCACCAATGATCAGATAGTTGATATTCTGAAGGAGCCCTTGTCCAAGGGAAAGTCTGTATACTTTAGGGACAAGTTGGAGCTTGTGGAGATTACTCCCTTGGTTGAGAGGGAGTGTTGATATCCTTGCATCATGGATAGTGTGTTTCTTCACTAACATTCTCCCTGTGGAGAATGGTCCAGGTTGAAAATATTGTTGATGTATCATGGACTGATATTTTCTGCGGAAAATGGCCAAGGACTGACATTCTCCTATGACACAGATGGTGACCTGATCAGGATTAATGGTCCACCCCCTATGGCACAGATGGTGACCTAATTAGGGAGGTTGGTACAAGACTAACATTTATCTATGGCACATATGGTGACCTGATTAGAGAAAATGGTCTGTGAGTGACATTATTCTATGGCACATGTAGTGACCTGATTAGAAGAATGGTCCATGTAGCCCATGGCGTGGTTTTCAGCATCTGAGAAAAATGACACTTTCCCTATGGCACATATGGTGACCTGATTAGGGAAAATGGTATGGGACTGACATTCTTCATGTGCCACATATAGTGACATGATTAGGAAGAATGTTTTGTGTATTCACGGGACACTTCGTTGAGTGCGGGACACTCAGTTGAGTGTGCAAGTTTCAACACTTGACTTATTCAAGCATCATGCCTGATTACTCAGATGAAGTATGGCCCAGAGAGTTGATGACATGTGATTGTCATATGACAGGTTGTTGTTGTTGATGTTGTAGATGATGATGATGGTGTTTTTATTATGTTGTGTGTCAATAGACAGTAGTTGTGCACTACTACGATGGTTTTGTACCATTAGCAATGATTGTGTGTCATTGGACAATAGATGTGTGCTACTGTGGTGGTTATGTACCACTGGCAGTGATTGTGTGTCACTAGACAGTAGTTGTGTGATACTACGGTGGTTGTGTACCACTAGAAATGATTGTGTGTCGCTAGACAGTAGCTATGTGATACTAGCAGTGGTTGTGTACCACTAGCAGGGATTGTGTATCACTAGACAATAGTTATGTACTACTATGGCTTGGCGGAGTCGTGTTCTATTGGATGGCATTGTAGTAGCTATGTGTTACTAGATGATTGCATGGAGACTACCAGATCACTTGGGAGCAGTTGTGTTTTGCTTGATCGCAGAGACTATGACGGATTATTTGAGCTACCAATGTCATGGTAGTAGTTGTGTGCTACTATTTGATTGCAGAGTAATCAATGGACTACTAGATGAAAACATCATGGAAAGATACCTCCCTAGCTAAGAGGGAGTCTTGATGTTTTGGTAGATACGGGAGGAACTTTCTTCTAGACAACCTTTTTCAGAAGAGAAGAAGACTCTAGAAGTCCAGGAAGACCATTGAACAGTAGGAGAATACCCCAGAGAATGTCTCCCTCGCTAAGAGGGAGTGTTGATGTTTGGGCAGCATCGGGAAGACATTATCCTAGATTAATAATTAATACTAAAATTATTAATTATTAAATAGTATTATTAATATAATATATAGTTATCAAAGGACACATCCTTTCATGGATGGTCACCATATGTTCTATATATATGGAACACTCATCATTGTAATAATATATCAATCATATATCACCTCATATCATCTCATATATAAATTCAATACAAAATTCCAACTAATTATATAGTGATTAAATCCTTTTGTATGTCAGTTGTTCTAATGTTGTGTTGATCAACGCAATATTGTCTTCAAGAGTGCCCATATCCTTTTCTAGTTTCATCATGAAGGCTTGTACCATGGTATGAATCTTTATTGGCTGTAGCAAGTGTTGATCAATGAGATCAAGGTAGTTGCTTCAACTACTTCCTTCCTGTGAATGGTGTTTTCAAATACTACATTCACCAGTTCTTCTGACACCAAGTTCTTCCCAAGTTCATCTAATATTGGGAGTCGACCATTCCTGATTAGTTCCTAGGCAGCTTTATGGATCCTCGAGCATATTTCCATGGATTTGATGACTTCCCTATCAACCTTTTGTCCTATCTGTTGGAAATGATCTAGTGCATATAAGTCTATATTTCTCTTTGTTTTTTATGGTCGGTAAAGCTCAAGTGGTGCATTTGGATTCTCTTCTATCCATTTTTCTATATTTGATACGCCTTCGTGAATGGTGTTGTATTGCGACAACTTCATCTATACATGACTATTTTGTTCAATGATTGTTGCAGCTGCATTTTGGAAGAGGTGCAGATGGGCATACATGTCAATGATAGCTCCTTCAAGCTCGTTTTTGACCTTTTCGGAATTGTCCTTGAAGATTTGGAGGCTCCTCTTATCAATATTTACCTATTGAAGTCTTTCCTTTAGTTCTATGATCCTTGACTCATTTTCTTCATTTTACCGGCATAATATTTGTATGTTGTCTACATTGGAATTCATGAATGCAGAGCCAACCTTAGTTGTGGCAACGAGTTCTTCTCTAACATCTCCTATGACTAGGACATGGGTAACTATTGAGATAGGAGATCCTTCAGCTACCGACACTTTCTTTACCCGGTCCTGCACGATTCTAACAGTCTTACTATCATAAGTGAAGGTTCTTAGATCCAACACTTCGCTTGATTGAAATGGCTCCCAGAGCTTGAGTCCTAAACCGCTGCTAGTAAAATATATTTCTATACCCACAACATATGTTCCTGGGATGTCCACCTCCATGGGACGTTTTTCATCCCTTCGGTCTTCTATGTTTTTCTTTTGTCTTTCTTCTTCAGCGGCTTTGTCTGCTGCTTCTTTTGTTGCTTTATTTGCTTTCTCTGTTACTTCTCGTTCCTTCATTTCTCGTTCTGTTGTGGCTTGCGCTTCTACTTCAAATTTAGCTCTCTCTTTGTCAGCTTCAATCTTTTGCTTATTCACGTCATATTTCTTCTTTAAAACCTTTTCTTTATCTCTCCTCTTTTTCTCCGCTCGTACCTCTTATTCTCCCTCTATAGATCATGAGTTTGTTGAGATGGATGTAAGGGAAATGTGCTTGGTTTCTTCTTGTTATGCCTCTTTCCTGGTTGCTTCCCTTGCCTTTTCCTCATCTGCAATTCTTCCTTTTGGTTGGCCACGCGTGTTGAAAATAACTTCATCATATGTCATGGCATTCCAGTGTAATTCTTCCTCTTCCCAAAGATCTGTAGTATACTCATAAGGCAGCCTGACATTATAGAAATGTTCCTTGACAATACTCTTAGGATCATGTCTATTGAATCTCTCTTCTCCAAAGTGATAGGAAAGAAGGATATCTATCTCTCCCTGGTCTTGTCTTGTATTTTCAAAGAAATAATTTTCGATGTGCAAAGGTAGTGGGGGCCAGATTGCTTTCTTCAATCTATACAACATCCCTCCAACTCCATGTATAATAGTTTGATATGTTAATTCTTGAAGGACGATCTTGTTGGGTATGAATCATGGAAGTAGATGTTGTGGCTTCATCGTGCCATATATTTGTATGTAAGTACCATACTCCATTATATACCAATCCCCGATCCTTCTTATAATTGATATGGCTCTATCGGTCATGCACGGGGGTGCAGTGCAAAAGATAAATTCATATAATGGAGCAAGGAAATGTCTACATATCCTTTGCTACTCTACACGGTATTTGCGCTCCAAGAGTCCTTTACAATATATGTGGATTGCGGGGTTAGTTGGCAACCAACTCCATCCCATGTTAGGGGTACGTGTGAGTTGTACATATTATGTCCAGGAGGTACGAGGACATATGGAAACCAGGGAATGTTCTTGGTTGGGCTTTCTTTACTCTGGATATAGCAGTCGTGATATTCTCGAACAATATGTTTGCCCAATTAAATGAATTCCCCACATCCATGCAGAAATAAATCAAATGCATGTACGATAAGGGGAATAGTGTTGCATTGGATTCCCCGTATAACCTACATAGCATGGCTACCAAATATTGGTAGGATCTTCTCAAGGCACTTGTGGGGTACCAAATTTTAGGCCTGTATTTAAATTGCTTGTCTACTTTATACCATTTGGGGAACAAATCCTTCGGTGTATACTCAAAATCACCGAGGAGCTCACCATACAATCTTTTGCTTCCCTCCTCAATGTGATAGCATTTGGCTCAAAAATTCGGCCTGAAAGAAGCTATGGGCTCCTTTCTTGCATTGCAGACGTATCTATTGCTTATATCAATTTTCTTCAAAATCCATGAGATGGCATCTGCACAAGGGAAGACTGTTGGATTTTTTTCTACCCTGAAGATCCCCAATGTCTTAATGTTCTTGAATGCTTGGAGCTCATCTGGATCTTCAGCTTCGACAAAGAAATTTGATTTTTTTGAGCATGTGGTAAACTTCTCCCCATTTCTAGGTTTCTCCATTCTTTTCTAGAAGTCCAACCATGTCATCATATGTGACCCCAATAATATCTATCTCTCCTTCTACTAGAGGCTTCGGCTCCTAATGCCTTTCCCATCATTTTCTTTCATGGTGACATGTTAGAACCTGCCAAAATGAAAAATTTCGGGTGTATAATAGGATACAACGTACCATTCAATGCAACTAAATGATTAAGAATATGAAAGGAGTTATTCATACTATTAGGAAAAATAGAGTCATCCTCTGAAGATGTCACAATAATGGCAGGCATTCTTAAGAAACCTGGTAAACTTGGGGAGGAAAGGTGGAGAATAGGCTTTTGAAAAGCAAAATCGGAGATCCATAGGTTAACTTCTTCGATGTTGGTCGGAGAGGTTTATGTTAAGTGTTGATACAAGTGGGGAGATGGTTGAAAAAATTTTAATCGGAGATGTTGAGAAAAACTCCTCCGATGAGGTCAGAGAATTTAACCCCAACTATTCTAATTAGTCATGGAAAAAGTTTACCAAATTGTTGAATGCGCAATCAGCGATGTTAATTGAAACTCTTCCAATCTTATCGAAGGAGTTGAGAGTAGCTCCTTTTATATGGTCAGAAGAGTTATACCTAAGTATTATGATAAGTGTGGGGGCAATGGTTGTAACTCCTCCGATCCCATCATAGGAGTTAGTAGTAACTCCTTCAATCCCATCGAAGTAGTTAGTAGTAACTCCTTCGATGTGGTCAGAGGAGTTAGTCGTGATGCTTCCGATGGCAAGAAACCTAAGCTTTTCGAGAGTGAGGGTAAGACTTGCGTGTGATTTCATTGAAAATGAGCATTAACCTGAGAAAAAATTCTTGGAATTCTTCTGATCTAGAGCTGCGTGGATCAGCAAGAGTATGCAGGACTTAGGGCTTTGTTCTAAGATCACAAAAATGATGTCTCCGTGATAATTATTATGGTTGATTAGAAAGTGTTTCCGGGAAAAAGAGACTGATCCAGATTATTTTTGGCACGAAATGAGAGAGGATATATAATAAAGAAATGTACAAAGATATATCAATAATATAACATATATATAACCATAAACATAGAGATACAGTAATACACAATTTATGTTAATGAGCGAAATGTACAAAACTATAGAAATACAAAGTGAAAGACTCGCTAGAATGGTGGCAGCTTATCTCTGAGAAGAGATGTGACGGATACGCTCATTCGCAAGAAGATGATCATTACAATGAGGCTCCAAGGGCCTTTTTAACATAAATAAAATCCAAAACACTAACCCCGGAAGATGAAAAGCCAACAGGTTTGTGGACCTCGTTTTGGGTAGTTTGGTGAATCAACTTCACGAGGGCGTAACTTTGACATACGATCTTCGTTTGGGGCGCACGATAGCTCGTTGGAAAGGTATTGACGAGGAGCTTCATTTCACATGATCAATCATGCCTTTACATGTCACTAAGGTGCCTGGTCATTAAAAATCGACGTTTAGGGCCTTAAAATGGCCTCTGAAGTTTATGACCCGAAAAACTCCTAAAAATAGTAAATTGCCAAAGAATTCTTTTGAGACAGTTAGAATAGGTGGGTGGCCACCAATATCCACCTGGATCAATCCTCCCTCCTTAGGAAGCAATGGTATCCATTGCATTGAGTTCCTAAGGGAGAGGGGGAAGCGTTTGTTGAATATGAACCTTGGTGAGTTGCTTGCCTTGCTAGAGAAGTTGTGTTGCTTGGCTTGTGGAAGGTTGTCGAGAACCTGATGTTGGAAGGGTTGGACCTTTTTAACCAGTATAGATACATGAGATGACTGTGTGCAGAAGGAATCTTTTCCCTTTGTTGCAATCTTGTCGACCTGCTTCTGTTGGATAGAAGGTGCTTGGACTAAGGCTGCAATGGTTGCAGTGTCCTTATGTTCACCTTTTGAACAGATTGTCGAGAGGTTGATTGTTGTAGTATGAGATATTACTTTGCAACATTGTTTAGGTGGGACAGTAGTCGAAACTACCTCTCGTATCCTGTAGAGATGACCCCCCAGAGTAACAATGACACTACGGGGTTGAGACTCATAAATAGCATGGCGCTTCCACATATATGATTGGCCCAAAAGAACATCACATACATTCAGCGGGGCAACATCACATAATACTTCATCCTTGAAGGGCTTGATGTCGTATGACAAGTGGATGTGATGGCTGACATGGATCTCTCGTCCCTGGTGAAGCCACCTGATGTTGTATGGCTACGGGTGTAGTGTTGTCGACGATCCCAATTGTTTGAGGACCTTTGCTGAGATGAGGATATTTTGGATTTCGCTATCAACAATAAAATGTAGCGAGGTCCCCTTCACCCAAATCTGTGAATGAAAAAGGTGCTCCCCCTCTTTAGGATCTGATGGTTCTTCTGGTTGAATTGTTTTGGTCTATGTTGGTGTTCTCTCTTCTCCCATTAGTTTCTGAATCAGGGTTTGGATCCTTTTCTTTGATATTGACCACCAATGATTGTTTTGAGCGACATTCATTAGTGTTGTGCCAGGGGATTTTGTGGAAATTGCACCACCTTCCAGTGTCCTTCTTCATCTTTTTGTTACCCTTCTTTTCCTGTGGCTTGGAATGGTTTTCTAGAGGCTGGTTGTTAGGGACATATTTACCATACTTTGGTTATTGTGGATTTGCAGATCCGAACTCCCATTTGTTCTGGTACCTAAATTTATGCTCGATTTTTATAGCATATCGATAGGCAGCTCCTAGTGATGAGAAGTCCCAAAAATCCATTTTGGTTTGGATTTACCTATGCAGAGCTCCGTGGTATTTCAGAAACAAATGTCGCTATGAGTCTTTGATACCTAGATTGGTGCACAAGGTATGGAAAGTATCTTTGAATGCCAACACTGTTTGGCCCCTCTCTTGTCACAGTGTGGTCCATCTCATGTATCAATCGTCATAGTTACCAATAGGGTAATATTGTTTCTTGACCGCGTCCACAAAAAAATCCCAAGTAGGCTCGACCCCATATATTATAGACTCCTCTATGGAAATTTTCTCCCAGTAAGTTTCCCACCAATGTTTGACATGGGGGAGAGCCTTAAGTAGTGCAAAGGTGATATATTCCCTGTCGGAAAAATTGTGAATAGAGAAATAACCTTCTAGCATATTTAACCATTTTTCTAGGGCATCTGCATCTATCTGACCTTCAAATATGGAAATATAAAAATTAACTTGTACCTTGAAAGGAGAGGTGCCTCCAAAGTGGTTTATTGATGAATATGTGTCTTTTGTTATCTGGAGGTGTTGAAGGATGTGGGGAAAATTCTCCATCATTTTGTTCCTCTGTCGCATGAGAGCTTGCTCAAGAAACGGAGTAATAGAATCTTTTGCTCTGTCATTTTTATTTTCTTCCACCATAGACGGTTTCTTGGGCATGTGACAGCGATTTTCCTCAAGAGACACAAGCTCGAGACCCAACTTTCTATAATCGAAACTCGTCGGGGACATGTACTGAAAAACGATCCAGAGCAGCTTGCTCTGATACCACTAATCTTGATTATTTTTGGCATAAAATGAGAGTGGAGATATAATAAATAAATGTACAGATATATATCAATAATATAACAAAGATATAACCATAAAAACAAAGATACAATAATACACAATTTCTGTTAATGAGCAAAATGTACAAAACTGTACAAATACAGCGTGAAAGACTCGATAGAATGGTGGCAGCTTATGTTTGAGAAGAGATGTGTCGGCTACGCTCATTAGCAAGAATATAATTGTTACAATGAGGCTCCAAGGACTTTTAAACATAAATAAAATCCAAAACCCTAACCCCGAAAGATGAAAAGCCAACGGGCTTGTGGACCCCGTTTTGGGTAGTTTGGTTTATCAACTTCCTCGGGGCGTAACTTTGGCATACGATCTCCATTTGGGGTACATGATAGCTCGTTGGAAAGGTATTGATGAGGAGCTTAATTTCATAGGATCAATCATGCATTCAAAACTTATTGAGGTGCTCGATCATGAAAAAGTGTCGTTTAGGCCCTTAAAATGGCCCTGGAAGTTTAGGACCGGAAAACTGCTAAAAATAGTAAATTTCCAAAGAACTGTTTTGAGCCAGTTGGAATAGGTGGGTGGAAAATGATATCCACCTGGATCAGAGACAATCGTTGTAATGGGAAGAGGGTGCACAATGCATTGGCATATGTGAGTTGTAAGGATAACCAAGGGCATGACGGTAGGGAGGAACTGGTTGATTGAGGCAATGAAGAAAGAAAAATGAAACAAAAAGTAAGAAATTGAAAGCAAACCTAACCCTAAACCTAAAATAAGCAAAGCAAAGATCCACTTATCTGGATCCTAGCGCCACGTGGAGGTCACAGATAACCTGCGAGCTCGAACAGAACGACTTGGAGTGCTCGATGTTTTAGAATGTTGGACTTTTTCGGTATTAAATGAAGGTAGGTTGGGTCATTGATCTTGGAGAGGTTTAATACAAGTTATTCGATGACCATTGGAGGACTTAAAGGAAATTCCTTCAATTCTCATCGGGGGACTTGTTCTCAAGTCCTCCGATAATATCAGAAGTGATAGGAGGAACTCCTCTGATACGAATCAAAGGAGTTAAAGCTAACATCTCTGACTCGTATCAAAGGAGTTTCCTCGAACTTGTGCGATAACATTACATATCTGCGAGGAAGAGAGAAACTCCTCTTATATGAATCAGAGGAGTTTGAAGTAACTTCTCCGATGAGTTTTTACTAACTATGTCGATTTTAACTGTTTGGCCCTTTTAGCACCAAGCCTTCAAGTGTTTTTATTAAAGATGATTTTCTAAGAGAAACAAGGTTCTTCCAAGGATGCTAAGTTGGAGAGAGAGAGACCAACAAGAATTTATCTTAGGCTCAAAAGATGAGGGGCTCCATTTTCTAGGGATTATGCAAGATTAAAGAGAGAAAATGGAGGGTTGTAGTGCATGTCACAAAAAATGGCAACACACTAGGTGAAGCCTTGAATCTTTGTAAGATGATGTCTGCACATAATTTAGGAAGGGTTCTCTCATCGTGCAAAATCATAAGAGAGAAAATATAGGTCCCATAACTTGGATTTTGAAAGAACTGAGAAGACTCAAAGAGGAGTGAGACTTATCCAATTACCAGATTGCTTACAAATTGATTTTTATTCATAAGAGAAATGGCTAGAAAGGTATATCTATGTAGTATAACAGGAAGGAAACATCAAGAATTTTGAGAATACAATTCATAGTTCATTTATCTAGTGTTGCTCCACAGCCAACGAGCATCCATGGCCCTGACGGAGTCACTCTGGTATCACAAGCCTTGCTCCACTGCCAACAAGCGTCCATAGCCCCGACGAAGATACTTTCATGTCCCATGTGAGCTGGAAAGCCTTTCCCCGAGCCTTTACCTTTTATAATATTTGATTCTCTTTTGTTTAGAGAGATAGGTGAAAGGGGGGATTCTGGTTAACCTTTAAAGGCACTAGGGATGACACCTATGATGGTGAGATCTACTAACTTGATTATAGATGAGCAAACTTCTTGAGTGTCAATTATTGATAGACTATGGAAATTTCATCTAAATCATTTCATTCAACTCATATAACATGACAACCTATTGTTAAGTGAATTCCCTTGGCTCTATGTTTCTCTCTAGTGCCTTGTTGTATTAATAAACTATATTCCTCTGCCAAATTCTGACTTGTGATAGTGCGTAATGGGCTTACATGTCTGGGGAAATATGTGGATTTAACATCATGTCACATAGATATTCAGTATATATGCATCAGACGTGCTATGTTTATACATGTGACTAGTGCTAAGTTATGGGGGCTTCAAAATCACCAAGGCAATTATTAAGAAGGATAAAAGGAGCTGACCAAAACATGCTAGGAAACAAAAAATAAAATAAAGAAAACCAACCTAACTGAAAGAAAATAAAAAGAAACGGGATTTTATTTATGTACAAGTGAGTAGCAGCCTCAATGGCTAATTGATGTAGTGTTTGAGGATTTGGTCGTTAACAGGGAGAGACTCAATTTCCCCCTGAAGGTTCTGTAATCGAAAATTTCCTTGGTCAATTTTTTCTTTAATGAGGTAGGGACCAAGCCAAAGTTGTTGTAACTTTGAATGTTTCCCTTTATCTTCATGTGGCTTGTCCCATTTTAGAACTAGGTCTCCAACTTGGAACTCTTTCTCACCGGCAAACTTCTTATCAAACCAGCATTTTATTGTTTGTTGGTGAGTTTCAAACTTGTTTTTGGTTTTATCACGTATTTCTTTGAGGTTTAGCAAGGTGTCGATGCATCCTTGGATGACAGGCCATTATCTTCCCCGAGATTTTTGCATGAGTTGGAGGAAAGGCAAATAGATATTTGAAGGTAAAACAACTTCTTTCCCATAAACAAGGAAGTAAGGTGAAGTTCCTATGGAAGCTTTAGGAGTGACACAATCAACCCAAATGGAATTCTATAAATCATTGTGCCTATTTATCTGGTGGTCAACTACAGTTCTCTTAAGGATACTGATGATGTTCTTGTTTGTAGATTTTGCTAAACCATTACCTTGGGGGTAGTAATTTGCTGAGTATTTTAAAATGATTCCCTTTTCTATTGAAAACTTAGATAACTTCAAGTATGAGAAGTTAGTAGAATTATAAAACACTAAAGAGTTAGAGATTTTGAACCTTGTGATGATGTGTTGTTCAAGAAAAATGATTTCTACCTCTACATTTACTTTGACTAAAGGGATTTATTTAATCCAGCATGTGAAATAATCGGTAGTGGTTAGAATATATCTATGTTGTTCAGACAAATGAGGATTTATCTCACAAACATGTCTATCCCCCATTATTCAAAAGGTTCTTCTATAGCTACAGGTTGGAGAGGAATAATAGTTTTGTGTTCCCTTCCGACAACTTTCTGACAAGCTTTGTAACTCCTTGAGTTTGCATGAGCATCTTTGAAGAGTGTGGGCCATTGGTACCCTGCTCTCAACACTTTGTGGGTTGTTGTGTCTCCTGAAAAATGACCACCAGTTGTTCCATCATGCATATCTTTCATAACATTATCAACATCTTGTTTTTCAAGGCATCTAAGTAACACTTCGTCATAATTCTTTTTGAACAAGATGTCGTGTAATAGTTGATACTATGAGGATTTCATCCATAGTGCCCTCTTTTGTTTAGCATTGAAGTGATCCAAAGCAATGCCATATTGTCAATAATATTTGAGGTCATTGTAATATGATCCTTCAATGGTTGGGACATATGGAACCTATTGAGTATACATTGTAGGTTCATATTTCCAACCATCCTCTTCTTGTTTTTCATCTTCTACTCCTTGTGTCACTAACTTACATAATCCTTGACCTCTCACAAAATAAGCTGGTTTGAATTTGAGGTCGTACTCTTGTAGAGTTGTCATCCAATTTCCTCATCTTTCACCCAGTTCTTTTTGAACGAATAGAGACCTTACTTATGGGTGTGGGACAATGACTTTAGTATGTTTTTTAACGATATAAGGTCTAAACTGTTTGATGGCTTTATGGACAGCAAAATCTTGATTGTCCACCGGAGGATAATTCAGTCCAGCACCTTGTAACCCAATGCTCATAAACGCGACAGATTATTCGTCCCCTTGTTCCTCCTTTTGCATGAGCATTGCTGCTAAATAATGATGGAATGTGAATGTATACAACACAAAATCTTTGGAGAAATCTAGACTGCGCAGAGATGGAGTAGTGGCTATAGAAGCTTTAATATTTTCGAACGCTTCTTTCTCCAACGGTGTCCACTTAAACTGAACATCCTTCTTAATCGTTCTTTGAAGTGGTTTTACAATCTCTATATTGTTCCTGAGATTACACTTAAGGCTCGAAAAGGTAATTTCAAGGCATCATAAATATAAAGGAAAGTTTTGAAAGGTGCTTTTTCTTCCATTAGTTATATAAGAATTAATCCTCAAATGAAAATATTGACAGAACAGAACAGAGGTCATAATTTGTCATCTTAGTCGATTTATAAAAACAAATGATGTGAGGGAAACTTACAAAACTATTAAACAAAATGAGGCATCAATGCAAGATGAATCTTACCTTATTCACAGTAGAAGAAAATAAAGAATGCACCCCTGAAAGGATATGAGATACAGTAATCCAAGTAGCTCACAAGTCTTGTATTTACTTATAGAAAATACAGAGGAAAAACTGCTTGCTTATCAAACAACCGATAAAATGTGACTACATTAGTAGTAGTACTAAATTGCAATCACTCACTTATCAAGGAATAACATAAGAAAAACTAGAAATATGGAATACAAGAGGAAAACATAACTCAGTCTACACAAAAATTGGAATCCATGTCTGCACTTGTATTAATTCTCATAAAAGGAGAGTTCTCTCTATTACATTCGACAAGAAGCAACCTTGTGCAGATCTTGAATATGTGTATTTATACAAAATTCTCCACAACTCAAAACGGTTGGACTTATTACAATATCTAACTATGTCTAAAATGAAACGATAGGGTGTGAAAACGGATGGGCTTAACTGTCATTTTCTTTTGTCTCTTCACCTGCTGTGAGAAATGATTCTTCAGAGCGAGAAGGCTAATTGGATGAATAAATTTGCATGGTTCGTCAAGGGATGAATAACGGACGTAGGAAAAGCAATCGTCCGTGAAAAGTTGAAACTGTAATGGCGGTAAGTGTGGTAACCGATATAGAAGTCGTGACAGGCTTGAGGGTGAATGGGATACATGACAAGGATGACGGGTGTTGCTCTAGCGTCCTTTTCTGCTTCTCAATATTTTGCGGGGGCGTGAGGAGGTGGTTTTGAGGTAACTCGCTTTTCTTCCTATAATGCATCTGGTGATGCCACATAACCCTAAGATAAAAGTGTGGTTTATATTGCAGTACCACCTCTCGAAATTAAGTCTTGTGCAACTCCGTGCCCCGTAATTTCCCTTAACAGTTGATCTAGGAGAGAGAGAGATAAGCCATCAGATATTGCAAAGTAAGATAAGTACCAGAAGTTTTAGCTGAGGTCACAGCTCTCGGTCACATGTGGAGGAATCTTCAAGCAATTCTTGTCCGTCGATCTGAGCAGGGGACACTTGTAAGACGATCTTTGTATTTGACTAGTTCGTATTCTGTAGGGGGCAAGTAGTGCTGAGTAAAGAACTCTCGAAGACCCGAAGTAAATCTCCATCGTTGAACTCAAAGGACACAAGGCATGAGATCCTACGCTTTGGGGATAACTGCTTCAGAAGGTTTGTGATGTTGTGAAGCTAGAATTCTCGAAGTTTTGAAGCCCGGATTTCCAAAATGAATCTCCACCGTTGAACTCAAAGGACACACAGCATAAGATCTTGCACTTCGGGGGTAACTGCTTCGGAAGAAAGTTGGGTGAATGAAGCGAGAATTCCCGAAGTCCCGAAGCCCAAAGTTTTGAAGTGAATCTCTGTTATTGAAATCAAAAGACACATGGCGTCAGATATTCCACTCCAGAGACATAGCATTCCAGAGAGTTTGAGCTTCCCTTTCTATCTATTTAGCCCTTTCTATGCTATATTTGGTCTTTTCGACTATTTTCTCAGACTCTCGAATCAGTTCGGCATTCCGCTAAGTTCTGATGGTGCCATTAACCTGCCCAAAACAAAAGAAGTCTGTAAGTTTTTTTCATAAATGGCAAATCAAAAATAATTATTCCAATAATTAAGTCTAACCAATCATAAACGTTATTAACAATTCGACGGTTCGGCTTTCGGAGGTTTCGAATGTAAGAGGGTAGGAGTCTCCCGAAGATTGAATCTTGGAGAGGTTAATCTTCTATTAATCATTCTTATGTTTTAATTTATCATGCTTTAAACCTTGAATTAGCCTCGAGAACTTCGGCATTTCGGCGTTTGGGGTTTTCATTGTTTAGACATATTGAAACGCCCGAAGAGTGAAGCTTCAAAGCAACCTTAGCGATTTACTTCTTTAACAATTTGGCGGCTCCACAACTCCAAAGAGACTAGGATCGTTTGATTAAATAAAAGGATTTATTAACAATGGACATTATGTGTGCCTTATTCTTATTTAACCAGGAATGAAATGGATTTAAAGTTTGAAAGTTATCCTCTATGTCATGATTTGGGAAATAATATATATTTGTGAAAGGGGAAAATAAAACTCAAAAGTTTAGAAATATATGTCTTCCAACATAGGCTCTGTTTGGGGATCGCGTCTTCCCATGAGGCACTGAAGAACAGTAGACCAAGTGCCTTCATTGGGTAAATGGAGTCATCATTGGGTTTCTGTGAAACACACTCTGTAAAAACACATAGAAGGGCATTAGACTTCAGTCATATCTCATAAAACTTTCAAAAACTTGATCGTTCACCAATCTCGAGTTAAGGTTATTTATAGCTTTCTTTTTACTGAAACTGATTTCGGGTTTGTTTAAGATAATCAAAACAAATTTAACCGAGCTATCAGAATCTGGTCGATTTTGTTCGCATCAAGGTAGAGTAAAATTGACGATTTATTTTGATGGGGGGGGGTCCCTTGTTGGTTTAGAATGTAGATCTTGTCAAAAAGAGAACTAGCTACCAGAGTACATTATATACATGTATAACAACCTTGCAGATATCATAGACATTGTTTCACTGCCAGCGAGCCTGTTTAGTACCCCAGTGAAGCTATCTACATTTCCCATTGAATTTCCTTTCACCACTTCAATTTGCACTTTGTTGAGATGAGGGAAATAATTTAAATGAATTTCCTTTCATCATCTCTTTTGAACAAAATGGGGGCAATCAAATTTTTAATTTCCATTCACCATTTGTCTTGGACTAGATGGGGGCAATCAGATTATGAATTTCCTTTCACCATCTGTCTTATTTTTTAATATTTTTGAAGTGGGGGAAATCAATTTGTATATATAATACAAGGGATGATATATGTTTATAATTTAGCAGTGAAGGTCTGTCAACTCACTTTGATTTACTCTGGGCTAACCCTCTCTTGACCTTCAAAACACCTTTGCCTACAGGGAAGTTATCACGGGGAGATTTTAATTTCCAGGGACTTTCCTTGAGTGAAAAAATCAGTTTAAAATCCGATAGAAGGGCTAAAGTAGTCCAGATTATCCTAGACATACTTTCTCTCAGTTAAAAGCAGAGGAATCATAAAAATTTCGCTTATTCTCGTTTTGAAGGTCTAGTTTTTTAGGCTTCCCGAGTCAAGGCGAACTCTATCTTCCTGTGGAGATTTAAGGCCAGGTAGTGCAAAATCAAGATAGAATAAAAAATTTCAGATATGATAGATGGGAATAGAACGAAAGTCAGAGATTTTGAAAGGGATCTTATTTCCACTCAAACCTACTTCCTCATTAGCGAGTTTCTTCTATTCTTATTTTCTTTTAGTTTTTATTTCGTATAATTTTCATATTATTCAGAGACTCGTAATTTTGGATTTTTTTCTTAATCTTTGATCAGGTGACCAGTTTTACATGAGTACAAACTTATTTAGAATTTATAAGAATTATTTTAGCATCTTTTTTTGAACAAGAATGATCCTAGAATTTCATACCTAGGATTTCATTTGTATTCTCAAGAAAAAACCATAATTAATCTATCACATGTTTCATGAGAAAACTAATTGCTCTAAATCACGATTGTCGGTTTTTGATACATCTTTATCCCTCGACTATCAGTAAGTTTTATATCTGAAAATAAAAACGAGGAATGTCAGAACCTTTGCAGAAAAGGAAAGGTGTGTGTTACTTGTTTTTATATTTCTATTTTTTATGAAATCAACACAACTAGTCTTATCTAAAGTAAAAGTAAAAACTTACCAAAGAAGCAAAAACTGTAAATCAAAACAAGAAAATCAAACCGGTATATACAATGGTGATTTGGGATCTGATTATTGCATGAAGTGCTTCATGCAGCACCCTTTGATAGGGGCGTTAAGGATTTTCCCATCGAGGTTTTCTAATAAGAATGAATTCTTTCTTTCAGAAGCTACGACCTTGAAAGGCCCACACCAGATGTGATCAAACTTGCCATGCTTTCTAGCGTCTTCTTTCCTAGCATCCCATTTCAAAACTAGGTCTTCAAGAAGGAATTTCCTATCTTTAGCTTTTTTATCAAACAGGGCTTTCATATTATCTTGATATCTCTGAATTTTCTCATCCACCTAAGACCTATTTTGTTGGATTTCAACTAAATGGTTTATTCTTCTGGTAACATCGTTCGGCTCTTCCTTCGCGTCTTGCCAAAGCTTCATCACGGGCAGAGTAATATTTACGGGGAGGGCCATGTCAATTCTGTATACCATTTGGAAAGAAGACATTCCGATTGATTTCTTAGTACCAATGTGATATGCCCACAAAGCGTATTTCAAATGAACATGCCAGGCTTTCTTGTTTTCAGTTAGTACATTTTTTATTATGGTGATTAGGCTCTTATTGGATGACTCGACTAATCCATTTCCTTGAGGATAGTAGGTTGTGGAATTCCCAAGTACGATGTTGTACTTTTGAAAAACACTAACCATCGCCATGGATTTGAAATCTTGGGCATTATCTGTGACTATCTTCCGGGGACAGCCGAATCTTGATAAAATGTTTTCTTCTAAGAAATTGATCACCACTGAATCTGTAACATTTTGTGTCGGAATGGCCTCTACCCATTTAGTGAAATAGTATGTGGTGCCTAGAATCCATTTATGTTGTGCACTAGAGTGTGGATGGATTTCTCCGATAAAATCCAGACCCCATTGTTGAAATGGAGCTTTTGTCTTGATTGGGGTCAAGGGTAGTGCGGGAAGATTTTGTTTACATGAGAATAATTGACAAGAATTACAAGCTCTGACTTTAGTATTCACGTCTATAAATAAATTCGTCCAATAGTATCTAGCTCTCATAATTTTATAGGTCATTTCCCTCCAGGTGTGGCATCCTCCACACATCCCTTCTTGAAACTCATTTATAGCATTCTTTGTTTCGAATTCTATCAGGCACCTTAGTAAAAATCCCAAGGGATCTTTCCAATACAGTTGATTGTCAACGATGCAATATTTTATCGCGTGCAACTTCAATGTTCTCTCCTTAGAAGGAGTCATATATCTTGGGCACTGAAGAGTCAGGAGGTATGAAACTATGTCACCATACCAAGCAGAGGTCGAAATTTTTTCTTGGATCTGGGTTACAGGTGTCTAATCATCGAATTCTTATATATCCAGAAGGTCTTCGTAAGCTTGTAGATGATTTATCCTGAGTGCACTGAAATTTGATTCGGCTAATAGCTTAGCTAGGCCTTGACCTTTGACGAGTTTAGTTAGTTTTACCTCAAGATCGAATTCATGAATCTTGGCTAGCCATCGGCCCCTTCTTCTGTCACTATCAGGTTGAACCAATATGTCTTTAACAGAGTTGGTTGGTACATATGCAATGATTTTGGAATGCAACACGTAAGTCCTGAAAGCTTTGAGGGCCTTCACCATAGCGTATGCATGTTTTTCCAATATATCATATTTCAACTCGGCATCTCTGAGGCTTTTAGTAAAAAACGTTGTCCGTTGCTCGAAACCTTCATCGTTCTTCAGTAAGAGCACGACTGTGATAGTATGCTTGGATGCGAATGAAAAGATCAAGAACTCTTTCATGTAGTTTGGGTTGGCTAGCACCGGTGCTTCTCCAATTACCTTTTTGATGTGTTCGAAAGATGCTTTAGCTTCAGTTGTCCATTTGACCTCGCTGTCCTTTTTCAACATATCTATAATCAATTTAACAATTTCAGCAAAATTTGGAATGAATCTTTTTAAAAAATATATTTTTCCTAAAAAAGACTGAATTTCCTTTTTGTTTCTAGGAATATTGATTGTATATATAGCTTCAACCCTTTTTGGATCGATTTTGATTCCTTCCCTAGATACTATATGGCCTAAGAGTTTACCTTCTTGCATTTCAAAATGGGATTTCTTAGGGTTGAGTGACAAACCAAATTTTCTGCATTTCTCGAATGTTTGTTTGAGGTGTACCAAGTGCTCTGCATCTGAGTTAGAAAAAACAATTAAATCATCGAGATAGATAACGACAAACTTATATCTCTCACTAAAAAAGGCTATGTCCATTGCTCGTTGAAAGGTGGCCCCTGCGTTCATCAGACCGACTGGCATTTTGTCGTACATGAAAGTACCCCATGGAGTGGTAAACACGGTTTTTTCTTTGTCATCTTCATGGACTACAATTTGATTGTAACCTCAAAAGCCATCAATCATAGACATTCAGTTATCCCCAACCACTTTTTCCAGGATGTGATCCATTTTAGGGAGCGGATAATTGTCTTTAAGGGATGATTTGTTTAGGTTCCTGAAATCCACGCAGAGTTTGATTTCACCATTCTTCTTCCTGACTGAACTAAGTTAGCTACCCACTCGGAATACCTGAGTGGAACAATAATCTTTG